>JAHDVE020006253.1:0-220992 GCA_022606495.2 Halesus radiatus
AGGAGGATGTCCGGATGACTGCCCTCATTGCTCGACAATCTACAGCCAAGGACCTCCCCACGTTCTCCGGGGACCCCCTCGAGTGGCCTGCCTGGATAGCGCAGTACCACCAGTCGACCAACACCTGCAGGCTGACACCCAGCGAGAACCTCATCAGACTGCAGCGCGCGCTGAAAGGCAGGGCCCGGGAGGCTGTCTACTCCCTCCTGCTGGACCCCGAACAGGTCCCAGAGATCCTGGCCACCCTTGAGACGCGGTACGGTGGCTCAGGATCCATCGCCAACCTTATGCTAAATAAGGTGAAGAAGCTGCCGCACCTGTTAGCGGAAGCTTCACTCGAGGAGATCGCCGACTTCTCTGGGACGGTCCAGAACTTGGTGGCCTCCCTGCGAGACTTGAGGACGGAGGGCTACCTCACCAACCCCGCCCTACTAGCCGACGTCACTGCCAAGATGCCCTGCACCCTGAGGATGTCTTGGCTGCTCGAGTTGCGCCAGCTAGGCCAATCCACCCCGGCCACACTATTGCAGCTCTCAATGTTCTTGCGAAGCCTCGCGAAAGTGATCCCGATTAGCGGCATGCTCGACCCGGTTCGACCGAATCGAGGGCGCCGCGAACAAGTGTTAGTGAACGCGGCGGCCGCGCCCCCGACGAGCGCGGCTACGCCCGGACCCAGGAAGCGTGCCGCGACCGACTCTGCCCACCGGTCTTCAGCCGGGAAAAGGGCGACAGTGCGAAGTGACAATTGTGAGCAGTGCAACAAGTTCCACGCCATTCGGGATTGTGCGGTATTCGCCGGGAAATCTGTCGCCCTCCGCTGGGAGACCGTGCGCGCAAGTAACCTGTGCCGAAAGTGCCTCGGTCGACACCACTCGAGGGAGTGCAAAGTGGAAGTGTGGTGCGGGGTGGGGGAGTGCCGGCATCCCCACCACCGGTTGCTCCATGAAGTGCGAAAAACGGAGCCGGTCGTGGGCGAAGTGAACTTATGACGCCGAAATACAGACGATAGCGTACTGCTGAAAATTGTGCCGGTTGTGCTTCGCGGGCCCGCAGGGAGTGAAGTGTCAGTGTTCGCGCTATTAGATGAGGGCTCTACCGTGACCCTTGTCGACGCCGAGATCGCGATGTTGACCGGTGCAAGCGGTCCGGTCCGTGCTGTCCGGCTTCACGGAGCAAAGGGCATGTGCACCTCCGACGCCCGCTCCCGACGCGTGAAGCTGACCATCAGAGGCGCCGGGTTGAACACGACCTTCGCCATCACCGCGAGCACCATAGCCGAGCTGAACCTGCCGGAGCAGCAAGTGCCAGGGCGACGCATCACCCCGAAGCTCTTGATCGGGCAGGACAACGCCCACCTGATTGTATCGAGAGAGGTCCGTGAGGACAACACTTCGCGCATAGTGTCGCGGACCGCTTTAGGGTGGATCGCTCACGGGGGAACAAACCCTGGCGCTGACGGCCCAGCCACTACTCTGGCCCTGCAAGCAGAGACCGCCGCGGACGCTCGCTTGAGAGAGTTGGTGAGGACAAACTTCGCCATCGACTCCCTCGGCGTTACATCAGCAGCTCGGGTCAATGCACAAGACGCAAGAGCACTAGCGATGATGGGAGAGACCACCCGCCCCCTCGCTACCGGGAGGTGGGAATCCGGACTCCTGTGGAAAGACCCGACAACCGTGCTACCCGACAACCGGCAGTGCGCACTGAAGCGGCTACAATCTCTCGACAAGAAGCTGGCGGCGGACCCCACCCTGGCGGCCGCGTACGCCGACAAGATGTCACAACTTGTCGCCAAAGGCTACGCCAGGAAGCTTTCAACCCACGAGGCATCATTACCTGCCCCGCGAAAGTGGTACCTTCCTCACTTCGCGGTGACAAATCCCAACAAACCGGGGAAAATCAGAATCGTCTTTGATGCCGCCAGCCGATGCCGAGGGACGTCTCTGAATGACCAGCTGATGACCGGCCCTGACTTGCTGTCCTCACTCCTGGGGAACCTCCTTCGCTTCCGAGAGGGAAATGTGGCCATCGCTGCAGATATACAAGAGATGTTCCTGCGCATCCACATCAGGAGAGAGGACCAACCCTCCCAGCTGTACCTTTGGAGGTCGTCTGGCACACGGGACCCAGAGACGTACCAGTTGACATCTATGATGTTCGGGGCGACGTGTTCCCCCAGCAGTGCCCAGTACGTGCGAGACAGAGTGGCCACGCAATACGAAACCGAGCACCCCGCCGCCGCAGCAGCCGTTCGTTCCAAATTCTATATGGACGACTATTTGGACGCCGTGGATAACGTACACGAAGGGAGGGTTCAACCTGACCAACTGGGCCTCCAACAGCCCGGCCGCTATAGCACGGATTCTCCCCGGTGAACGAGCAACCGCCGCAGTGCAGATCAACAGCGGAACCACAGGGACGGAGCGCGTACTGGGACTGGTCTGGGACCCGTCGACTGACCGATTTCTTTACACCTTTCTCGACGCGGTCAGCCCCCAAGAAGCCACACGGCCTACGAAGAGGCAGCTCCTATCCATCATCATGAAAATCTTTGACCCGGTGGGTTTCGTCGCCTGCCTCACTATTCGGTCGACGATTTTACTGCAAGCCGTGTGGCGCTCGAGCATCAGCTGGGACGACCCCATCGCCCCTGAGCATGCCGAGCGATGGAGGGACTGGATGAGTCTGCTGAGGGAAAGCAGCGTGTCCATCCCGAGACGGTCACTCCGACACAAGCTGAGCAACGTTACACTGCACCTCTTCAGTGACGCGTCCGAGCAAGCCTGCTGCGCCGTCGCCTACTTCGTTGAGGAAATGCAAGGCGCGCCGCGAGCCACCTTCATCGCAAGCAAGTGCAAGGTGGCGCCACTCAAACCGCTATCAATTCCCCGCCTCGAGCTGCAGGCCGCGCTCATGGCGGCTAGACTGGCCAAGACTATTAAATCTGAAAGTCAGGCACGAATATGCAGAACCGTCTTCTGGACCGACTCGACCACAGTGCTGTGATGGCTACGCACCGACCCACGGACATACTCCGCCTTTGTGGCGAATCGGTTGGGCGAGATCGACGAACTCACCAACATAGCTGACTGGAGGTGGGTTCCAACCAAACAAACCCCCGCTGACATCGGCACCCGAGACTTGGCACTACCCGACCTGTCCCTGCAAGGAGAATGGTTCTGCGGACCTGCTTTCATCACGAAACCCGACGAGGACTGGCCCGAAGAGCGCGCCCTCACCACGAAGCCCGATGACTCGATCCTGGAGACTAGGCCCCAATATGTCGGCCTCATATCCACGGCCGGAGAGGCCCAACCCGCTATCGAGAGGTTCTCCTCATGGTACCGCCTCATCCGCGCCACAGCATGGATACTGCGCTTCATAAGGCGTTGCCGGATGGGGTCGGGCCGACCTGCCGAAGGCCCGCTACGAGCCGAGGAGCTCAAGGAGGCTGAACGCAGATGGGTGATCAGGTCCCAAGAGAATGCCTTCACCCCCGATCTTCACAACATACAGCACGGCCAGGCGCTGCCCGCCGCTAGCCGCCTAAACAGCCTGACGCCTCTCCTCGGCCCAGACGGAGTCATGCGGATGCGCTCCCGTTTGCAAGCAGTAACCGGAGCCACGAGCGTAGCCAAGACTCCGATCATCCTGGATGGCGATGACCCTTATACTCGGCTGCGGACCACCCGAGCACCGAGAAGACCATCGCAGAGGTACGGGGCAGCTTCTTCATACTGCGGCTGCGTACCACTAGCAGGAAGATCGCCCACGACTGCCCAACGTGCCGAATGCGGAAGAGCAAGCCCGTCCCACCTATTATGGGAGCGCTCCCCGAAGCTCGCCTGACGCACCATGTCCGCCCGTTCACACACTGCGGACTGGACTACTTCGGCCCTATGGAGGTCACCATTGGCAGGCGCCGAGAAAAGCGCTACGGGGCCATATTTACATGCCTCTCCACTCGCGCCATACACCTAGAACTGGCTGCGTCGCTGAGTGCTGACTCGGCCATCATGGCCCTGCAACGGATGGCGGCCCGCCGAGGACAACCAGCAGTGATGTACTCCGACAACGGTACCAACTTTCATGGAGCAAACAATGAAATCCGAGATGCCGTGGAGTCGCTCAGCCAAGACACAAGGATGCAGGATACCCTAGCCATACAGGGTATCGAGTGGCGCTTTACCCCACCTCTGAGTCCCCATATGGGGGGAGCCTGGGAAAGGCTAGTACGTTCAGTGAAGCGAGCCCTAGGAGCTACACTGAAAGAAAGAGCCCCGAGAGAGGAGACGCTTCTTACGGCGCTTGCAGAAGCCGAGTTCGTGGTCAACAACCGACCCCTGACCCACGTCTCGGTTGATCCGAGAGACGAGGAGCCCTTGACCCCCAACCACTTTCTAATGGGGTCAGCGGGAAAACGCCCTCACCTGTCACTATATGACAAAAAGGAGGAGGAGGTATGCCTCCGCCGCCAGTGGCGCATAAGCCAACAGCTGGCAGACATGTTCTGGAGGCGGTGGCTTCGTGAATACCTCCCCACCATGGCCGCCCGGCAGAAATGGCACCACCGGGCCGACCCCATCAAAGAGCACGACTTGGTGGTCATCATGGACCCCGCTCTACCCCGAAACAGCTGGCCACGCGGACGGGTAATCGAAGCTAAGCCCGCCGCTGACGGACAAGTGAGAATTGTCCGCATACAAACAGCCACCGGCATCTACGTGCGCCCAGCGGTCAAAGTCGCGGTCATACTCCCGGCACCGACGCTCGCACCAGCTTCAACACCCGCATCCGCTGCAACACCCGCATCCGCTGCAACACCCGCATCCGCTGCAACACCCGCATCCGCTGCAACACCCGCATCCGCTGCGACACCCGCATCCGCTGCAACACCAGTACCAGCTTTGACGCCCGCACCGACCCACGCCAGCCCAAGGGTGCCGATGAGGACCGCCCTCCGACGGCCCAGAGGGACTGGCCGGAGAGGTCACCGCCGGAGTACACGTCTTCACAGCTAGGCACAGACGTTACTGCACCGAGGGGAGAATATACCAGACGTGACTATCAAAGTTTGTAATACCCTCCGTTTGCATAACATCAACCAGTACATAACTCAGTAGGTGGTACGACTAGATACGAAATCAACTACTGAGTTCGTGCAGCTTCGAACGAGAGACGACTCGATACGTTCTCGATCGAGCTGGCATGTAGTCCTGGTCAGGCTCACACAGACGACCTGACCACAAACGAGAGAGAGAGAGAGAGGCGACTAGATACGCATCTCTATCTTGTTTGTTATGTCTGCACAAATAATTAATTGTGCAACGCCCGACTTTAATTTTAACCTGATAGAAGCGACTAGATACGCATCCCTATCTTGTTATGTTTGCACAAAAAGAGGATTTGTGCAAACGCCCCATTTCAGTACATATTGGCTTTCGACAAGCGTAGTTCCGGGGGTTTTAGAAGAAGTGATGATAAGAGTGCACGTTATCGTTTTCTTTTCCTACGCCTCTGAACCTCGTTTTCGTCCCGAGACGCTACTGGGTACTAACGGGACATTTCTCCGACCCCCGCCACCCCTACGGTCGCTCCCGGCGACGGTCCCGAAACAGAGCGGGCTCTCATTGGTCGAGCTCCTCTGATCCACAAAAAACTTATCAAAATTATTGTTCTACCAAAATTGTCTGTCTTTGTAAGCGATTCCTGCGGCCGCGGTGACTGATCTAAATAAACGATCTTTTCTGATCTGTTCATTAGCACCCGCGGAATCGAGTAAACTTACTTAATTTATGTATGTACAATGCATTTTTTTGTTATTTGACGGCAAAGTATCACCTGTCCTACTTTGACCCCCATGACATACTTTGTAATAATTTTGGCTTCCTTAATAAAAATAGGTGAAGATTGCAATAGGCTCAATTCAAGCAGAAGGTCGTGATTTACATCCTAATTTTTTGATCAAGTCGATCCAAGATTGACAGAGTCTACGGCAGCTCGCGAAATATTCACGAGTTCAAACTGCCCGATTCGCCGCACGGTATCGCACCGAAGTACTTGAACGACGAGTGCATTTCTAAAATTGAGAGTATTCTCACGGATTCAACACGCCTTCTACCTACTTCGCCTGCATCTTCACCCGGCCTGAAAACCGACCGTGACTTTCTCTTCGCCCTCACCACCTCCTTGCAAGAAATCGTTTGCCTTTTTCAAGGCATTTCCCCTTTCCTTCCTACCCTGCTCTGAAGCGTCGAAGTGGCCAGCCTGATCTTCTTCTTCTAAAAACGTGCGGCAAGAGTTTACAGATCTTGTCCCGTACACATTGTGTTGTCATAATTAATGAATTAATGAGATTTTCACAATTGTGGATTGACATGATGAATTAAATGAAAACCTCCTTTTTTTCGTTCTTTCGTTTTAAGCCCTGAAGATGATTCAGTCGAATCGAAACTAGTCGACATATTTATACAAAAATAATGTGGATTCAAACAAAGTGTCTTAAGAATTACTTTGTGTAATCCACTTTTTTTAACACATGGATATTGTTTAACCATAAAAGGGTAGCTTTTCTTTTGAAATATATAGATGTTTATATATTAATAAGAGTAGTATAAAAAAGTAATTCTTATTAATTTATAAAATTATTTTTACCTAAAATTGTGTGTAAATATTTTATGTAAGATTAGATTAAAGGAAATTAGCCTAAACGAAATATCTAAGGCGTAATAAATTATTTTGTGAACAATAACAGGATAGACCCACCACCGGAGTAGAGGAGTTAATGACGTTTTTCTTTTAAATTTCGACACAAGCATTTTAAAACGGGTGACAACCATTCGCGGACCGGCAGAAAATTTCCGCGGACTTTTGGTTGTCTCAATCACAATGGGACGTTTCTTGAATATTTCTGTTAATATATTTATTTACTCCATTAAGTTTTGAGCCAGCAGCATTCAAAACTACATTTTATAACCATGACATTACTGATGGTCTGAAATTTATAGCAGATGATGTCCAATGAAAATTTTCCGCACTGCTGAAAAGAAAAAAAATATGTACCTCCGCTTTGATGCTGATTTATTATCTTAACGGTTTGAAAAATACAATTACACATTCACTGTCAACAGTAAAAAAACAAATTTCCTTTGAATAATCGTACGAGCTTTGTCCACATTGGGACTTGGTTTACGTTTTCCCATTATTAAAACAATTTAAAAAATAAATAAAAATAAGAATATTCGCATAAATCCGTTGAGTAGGTGACTGATGATATATGGTATGTAGCGTATAAATGATACGACGGCTAATGTTCTCTCATCTCAAGATTCGTGGGTGAGAATGATGGTGAAGCACAGGGAAGTGGGATGTATTGATTGATACAGTAAATAAAACCCTTGTAAAAGGAAAGAACATAAATTTAATGATTCTATAACCACGTCTATCATGGTTTAGCAAAGAAAAGAGTAAAGAGAAGGATTGATCCCAACACGAAAAGGTTCAAACACTAATTGATGGCTCTCATGGTCCGACTCCTCTCCTCAGCATCATGGAAGGCCTCTCCAGGTCCAGATGCTCACCGATCGTAGTAATCTCCAAAAAGAAGTCTAGGACGACTCTTCTGAAGCGCCATCCGCCATAGCCTCTTCCGTGGGGTCCAGACAATGGAATATGCAGATGCTACCTTATGTCCTTTTTTGGTCCGCTCATCACTTCTTCCGAGATTTTCACCACAGCAGCAGGCACGCGCGGCTTGGCTTCATCGCCTCACAATCCGGCCATCGATCAATCAATAAAACAAAAAACACACCCACTTCGGGCAAATTCAGTAGACGCCCTCCGACGTCAAACAAAATAGAAAATCAAATACATAATCTCTCCCAAAAAAACACACGTCGATCACGACCGCTCCAGTCAGGTTATGTCGCCCGCCATGTTGAGTTGCTCCCTTCCGTCCGCCGTCTCCCATAGACATCCCCTCACCAATCTCTTCCGTAGACAATTATCCCAATCATAGACTCGGGGTCAGTATTTACGTTACAATTCCCCGCTTCCCCGTAAAAATTTTATGCCGCGAAGTGAAGTAAAATTTGACCTAACCTTCCTCTCTACTCTTTTCAATTACAGAAAAAACTGAAAACAAAGAAAACAAGTAACAACCAATATAAAACAAAAGTCAAAATTGACAAACAAAATGGTATATCTTAGTATGACAATACACAAAAAAAATCAAGTTGTGATACATTGGTGGTTAAGCATAACCGAAAAGCAAGAAAACACTTCATACTTATAATCCTCAAGCAACTTATAAAATAAATAAAAATAAACAAGTTACATGAACCAAACACTTCCTCACTTTATGAGAGTCAATTTCTCTAGGTTAACACTTGTGAGGTTTGGAGAACTCAAGCTCCCACTTCAAAATTTTCAAAAAAATATTTTTATTATTAATAATACCCTACTTAACTAATCCTCTCTTCCTCTTAACAAAAAAATTACAATTACCATGCAGTTTCAACAGGGTTTTTTTTTTTTTTTTTTTATATATGTATCTAAAGAATTAGACACAGTATACCAATATCCATTGGATAGTTTGCGTATTCACCTCCAAAAATTTTCCTCGTCGTATAGTTATAGAACTATTTGGTTGTCATTTAGCCATTGCTAAATAGTATAAAGATGAGGGTTTATATGTTACAATACCTATCTATTCGTGTGGTTTCAAACAAGTACATTTGTCAATATCTATATATATAAACTTGCAAAGTACAATTTCTCTCGAAATTTTACATCTTCCTATCTTTTCAAATTGGTGCTCGATTTTTTTTTTTTTTTTTAATCAAAAAATCGACACGGGTTACACAAAAATACTTGATAAATTTACGCTGGTGTTAGCAGTGTAAAAATAGTACATATTTACTAAACCTATTGGACAAATCAACTTAAAAAATACTTATCAACATATTATAAACAGTGGTATTACTAGATCTAAACTATCTACTAATCATCTTCTCCTGTTCAAGGAGGCAGAAGATGTTTACTCCAAATTGGCAAATATTTGTTTGTTGTGTGCATGCATTAGCAGTACTACACTTGATACTTAATACTAATATTATTACAAAAAAAAATCATACTTTCTAAATGTCTATACTATATTCTTTAAGGAAAGAGATACCAACTTACTTTAGACATAATTATAAACTTAGAATATACATTAAACATTATAGTTACTAATTAACAATTAAAACTATTTTATTATCTGTGTGGAAGAAAGTAGCTCAAAATCTCCCAGACAGAATATATTAACTATCCTTTTCGAGTGTGTCGTAGTAATCTCCAAAAATTCTAATTTAACTTTTACTCCGGTGCACTCCAAAAGCATAATTTTACCTACGGATAAACAAATTAAATACAAAGAATACCTACTATAAATATATACATATTGTCAGGTAACACACCATCAGACCGGTAACCGATTTAACTTTCATTTAGAGTATTCGGAATTATTAGAGGTACTTAACCGATATACCGTAGCGACAACAATAATATCCGATATATATGTATATATCATGAAAATTCTTAAGTTTAATTTTCGAGGTACACTATTGGTATGTACCTATGTAAAAAATAATCAAAATTATTATAAAAACAACAAAAAAAAAATCAATCCCCGTTTTTTTTTTGTTGTTTATTTTGTTAGGGCGCCACTGATCTAAAAGATCTGAGAAACAAATAATATGTTTCTATTCTAGTCTAATGAGGATAAGTGTCAAAAAAAATATCATCAATAAATTAGAATTTGTGTTTATTCTGAGCACCTGTATTGAAGGTACCAAACTCCAGTACATGTGACCACAATAACACCTTTAAAGAAACAAGTGAAGTGACATGAAGGGTTGGTAGTCCCACATGCCACCACACTGGCTTCTTACAAGAAAATTAACCTAATACTTAATCTAAACGAACTATATCCTTAACATGAAAATTACCTACTACTTTGCCTTGCATATCCGCAAGGGTATAAACTAAGTTAGAGACTTTGGTTTTAACAACATTTTGTACAAACCTCGGAGCTAATTTATGCGAAAAGAAATTGGGTCCACTGGACTTGACAAAATTTTTCCGCCACACAATATCTCCCACCTCATAATTTACCGATTTGCGACGTAAATTATAATGTTTTGCATTCTTTCTATAAGCCTGTAACAGAGCCTCTGAAACTTTTTCATATATAGGAGCCAAGTCCTCTAATTTCTTAGCAAAGTTTTCTCTCGATTCTTCTAGACTTGAGTCCGATACGCCTGTCGAGACATAATTTTTGTGAAAATTACCATTAATGACCTGTTCACGACCGTGCATCAAGAAGAAAGGCGTATAACCTGTTGCAAAATTTACCGAATTATTTAGGGCTGACTGAAGATGTGGCAGAAATCTGGACCAATTACGCTGGTCAGACTCGGACAAAATAGACAGTGCTGTACCTATTGTTTGGTTATAGCGTTCGACGACATTGTTTTGAGGTGTGTAAAATGCGTTGTAAAAAGGTGGAGGCACATTATAATCAGACAGTAACTGTTTAAATTCTTTAGATATAAATTGTTTACCGTTGTCGCATACAAATGTTTGTGGAACGCCATGAACAAGAAAAATGTGTTGTTCTACATTTTTTACAATACTTTTTGTGGTAGCATTTCTAAGCGGAAAAAATCCAGGTATATTTAGAGAACACATCTACGATTGACAATATATACATAAACCCAGAGTAACTACGTGGCAGTGGACCGACTAAGTCTATTGAAAGCATTTGCATGGGTCTGGTTACAATCTTAGGATTTGAAGAGATGCCCGCTGGCGCAGATGTATTGATTTTAGGTGCTTTGCATGTCTTACATCGATTAACAAAATTCTTAACATCCTGGTACATTCCTGGCCAATAAAAATGTAAATGCACCTTTTTGTAAGTTCGAAATACTCCCGGATGGCAAGAAAGATCCGCTTCGTGTTCTTGTTTTAATATTTCGGTTCGCTTTTCAAAAGGAACAACCAGCTTCCACGCCGTATCTTCACAAAGAGCGAAACGAGTTTTGCTATGCCTAAAGAGATCATTACCCCTAATTTGAAAATTGACAAAACGTTGGGGTGAATTTTTACAGTTTGTAAATAATGTGCTGTACCATTTATCGTTTGTTAAATGAATCGTGGTAGGTATATCCGTTGATGTCACTAATGCTACCTCCATGCGCGACAGTGCGTCCGGTACCGTATTTAGTTTACCTTTTCTAGGAACAACGTCGAAAGAAAATTGAGAAAGACGAGTTGACCAACGAGCTAAACGACCTGTGGGGTTTGTTAGAGAAACTAACCACTGTAGGCTCGAGTGGTCCGTAATTACAGTAAAGTGTGTTCCTTCAACAGACGGTCTGAAATGAGTGACAGAGTCTAGAACCGCAAGTAGCTCGCGCTCCGTAACACCATAATTACGTTCATGAACGTTTAAGCAACGCGAAAAATAACTTACCGGGTGTTCTTCACCATTAAAATTTTGTGTTAATACACCGCCTATCCCGACTGCGCTAGCATCACAATGTATTACAAATGGTAATTTGAAGTCAGGACAGATAATAACCGGCGCTGTTGTCAGTGCCTCTTTTAATTGGTTAAACGAATTTTCCGCTGCCTTGGACCATACAAAATTGCTTACTCCTTTCCTTGATCCTGTAAGTTTAGTCAGAGGAGCTGCTATCGTGGAAAAATCTTTAATGAAAAGACGATAATAACCGCATAATCCTATGAAAGCCTTTATTTGTTTTGAGTTCTTCGGAATCGGGTAATTTTTAATGCATTCTACTTTAATGGGATCTGTTCTCAGTCCTTCCGAATCTACAATATATCCCAAATACTTTAACTCCTTTTTACAAAATTCGCTCTTTTTTAAGTTTATTGTTAGTCCGGCTTCTTTTAAACGATAGAAAACCTTCTGCCAAAGCTTTAAGTGCGATTCAAAATTTTCCGAAATTAATATTAAATCATCTACAGATCCAAATACGTTATCATCAAATTCTGGGCCAAACAGTTTATCAATTAAACGTTGCAATTCACTAGGTGCATTTTTTAGGCCGAAGGGCATACGCGTAAACTCATAAAGACCATACCCCGGAACAACAAATGCCGTTACAGGAGCTGAAGATTCATCTAGAGCAATTTGCCAGAACGCTTTCGAGAGATCTACAGAAGAGATGAAACGCGCACCCCGTAGCTTATCTACAATCCGAGATACATAAGTTAGTGGGTATGAATCTCGCCGAATGACGCCATTAATTTTACGACTGTCTAGGCAGAATCTCGCAGAACCGTCTTTCTTTGTTACCAACAGAACCGGGCTAGACCAAGCCGAACGTGATGGACGCACAACTCCCACAGCTAACATATCTTTCAATTCAGCTTCTAATAGGCGTTGACGTGCTGGAGACAAAGGATAGTATCGTTGTTTTATCGGTTGACCCGTGGTCTCGATATGATGTTGTACTAGGTGCGTAAGTCCTAATCCGCATTTTTCAAAAGATATGTTTTCAAATTGTCTAATTATTTTTTGAAGCTTACGATTATCTCCGGAAGTAAGAAAATTGGCTGCAGTAACTTTTCGAATCTCACCCACCGTATTCTTCAAATTACTGCTGTCCACCCTTGGGAACAATTGCGGAGCTAATTGGAATTGTTTCCAAAAGTCGACCCCTAAAATAATCGTAGCTGATAGAGAAGGAATTATGAAGAAAATAATTTTTCCCGTTGTTTCCCTATAAGTTACTGGTACCTCTATTGTGCCAATAATATCCTGACGCTTACCATCAGCAGTTGTGACGAATGATTTACAACTAATTATTTTTAATCCTAAATTAACAAAATATTTGTAAGTGTTTCCACCAAAACAACTTACAGAAGCACCGCTGTCCAAAAGACATGAAAAAATTCTATTCGAAATAACAATATTAACATGAGGCCTTGTGTCATTTCTATTGTGTTCCAGAGGCATAGATGCGTCCATCGTTTGCGCTCCTGAACACCTTAGATTGCCAGAAACTTCAGCCGATTTCCCCCCCTCTTCGTACGCAAGATGGTGAAAACCGTACTTTAGTTTTTTGAACTATTGTTACGAGAATTGTTGCCTAATTTTCTCTTCCTACAAAAATTCCACGTATGCCCCGGTATATTACAAAAATTGCATTTCACATCGGCTCTATTCCCAGGAAAAGAAGAAGAAGGAGATTGATTATTAATTCTCTTATGAAAATAAGCGGTGTTAGTATTTCCTTTATGCGTGTTGTTTATTGCTGGCTTCGCAGTAAACATTTCTAGTTGTTCACAGACAGCAACTAATTTATCAAAGTCGGAAGTGTCACTTGAAGCAAGTACACTTGCATATTTGTTTAATAAACTATGCTTGGCTAGTTTTACTAATTGCATTTCGGATAAATTGTCAACAAGTTTAGAGTTAGCTATTTTTAAATTCGCGACAAAATCTGCTACCGACTCGTCAGATGATTGTCGCATATTGTACAAGTTACGCGACGCCTGCACTTGTGCATCTTCACGTTCGTAACGCGCTAGTAACAATTGCTGCAGATCTCTCCACGTCAGATTGTCTTTACATATAGAGCGAAACCATGTAGCTGCTTTTCCTTCCAGCAAATCACCAAATCCGAGGACAACATCCTCTATTTTTGTTCTCCTGCTTCTACACAATTCTTCTATCTTATACAAGAAATCTCTGACGTCAGAGGTTCCGTCATATTTCAAATCCCATTTGTAAACTCCTATCTCGCCACTTGTTGAATAATAATAATTATTTGTTATATTCGTAACCTGAGATTCCGTGGGTTTATTATTTGAACCTAAAACTTCTTTAAGAGACGCGTTAAATTTACGTGCTTGTGCCCGCATTTCCGCAAGAGTCGCCTCCGGAACGATTTCTTTTTCCTCTAAAATAGTGGACAATTCCTCTTTCGAATAACTGTTAATGTTGTTAATCTCCATTGAAAACAGAATTAAATTACTTATTTATAAATTATCCGAGACGCAAACAATCGTGTACACGCAACACCATCTATTGTCAAAATCATGAATCATTTTAATTTCATTTATTTAAATTTATTTGCATTAGTTTTAGTTACCGACGCCAGGAAATGCCTGTGTCGCAAAAATAATTACCGTTTCTTTCAAGAATAACAATGTCACAAATATGCCAAAAATTACGACAATTAATATTTACCAACCTTCTAATGGCGTGATCGCTGACCTCATGTATGCACACATATACATAAACAATATTATGATATAATTAATAATATTTCTGTATCAATCCATACATCACACCACACGAACTTCACCCATCAATTCCCGAGTCCGTGTCCATAATATCTTAAATATTATTCACAAAAAACGTTGAGGCGCCATAATGTAGCGTATAAATGATACGACGGCTAATGTTCTCTCATCTCAAGATTCGTGGGTGAGAATGATGGTGAAGCACAGGGAAGTGGGATGTATTGATTGATACAGTAAATAAAACCCTTGTAAAAGGAAAGAACATAAATTTAATGATTATATAACCACGTCTATCATGGTTTAGCAAAGAAAAGAGTAAAGAGAAGGATTGATCCCAACACGAAAAGGTTCAAACAATAATTGATGGCTCTCATGGTCCGATTCCTCTCCTCAGCATCATGGAAGGCCTCTCCAGGTCCAGATGCTCACCGATCGTAGTAATCTCCAAAAGAAGTCTAGGACGACTCTTCTGAAGCGCCATCCGCCATAGCCTCTTCCGTGGGGTCCAGACAATGGAATATGCAGATGCTACCTTATGTCCTTTTTGGTCCGCTCATCACTTCTTCCGAGATTTTCACCACAGCAGCAGGCACGCGCGGTTTGGCTTCATCGCCTCACAATCCGGCCATCGATCAATCAATAAAACAAAAAACACACCCACTTCGGGCAAATTCAGTAGACGCCCTCCGACGTCAAACAAAATAGAAAATCAAATACATAATCTCTCCCAAAACACACACGTCGATCACGACCGCTCCAGTCAGGTTATGTCGCCCGCCATGTTGAGTTGCTCCCTTCCGTCCGCCGTCTCCCCTAGACATCCTCTCACCAATCTCTTCCGTAGACAATTATCCCAATCATAGACTCGGGGTCAGTATTTACGTTACAGGTATTTGATAATAGATGACGATGATTATGAAGATGATATTGATTTTGGAATTATGGAGCTGTAATGCAAAACTGCCTATTTCCAAAATGGGCGAAATAGAGTTATAATAATAATAATAGTTGGATGATTTGTATAGCGCCGTTTTTTGTGAAAAATCACCTCAAGGGCGCTGTACAAATATTTCTTAACTAATTATGTAGAAACAGATACAAAGAAACATACTTACCTGGCAGGTCGCTTCAGATGAACACCGTTTTAGAAAAAAATATTTATAGAGATGATAGTTTTACATGGTTATTTGTTTCTCCTTTTCTATTGATGTTACGTTTATTAGATGATTGGTGGCACAAGAAGAGGTGGTATTTATTGAATTATTTGTATTAATTTTTAGGACTGGAAAGTATTCATAAAATTAATTTTAGGACCCGAAAATATCTATAAAATTACTTTAAAAAGCGTAAGAAGCTTTTAATAAATATTAACGTTTTTTTATTTATTTTACACTTTGGTTATTTACAGTGTTGCGGGCTGTGGGCGCATTTGCACACCGATGCGTGAATTTTGCAGTCATGGTAATTCGAGGCGAGGAAAAAATTACAAAATCATCTTTTTTTTCCAAACGTACTATTTCCAGTAAAAAAAAATATGTACATTTCTCCGCAAAAGTGACTATTTTTCATATTATGGCGACTATTTCCAATAGAAATTTGAGAGAAATCCTTTTTTTCTCCGAAGCGCACTATTTTGCCTGAGATTTACAGACGTATTTAAGAGTGGCCAAATTTGAAAACAGCGAAGTAAAGGATTTTTTTTGTTATTTTCCTGACTGGAAACTGAATCAGGATTAGGACCTCATAAAGTCTTCTTGGTATTTGCATTTTTTCATGTTTTGAAAGACAGACAAAAAGATATAAAGGAAATAGTCTGTTTGCAAAACAAAATAATTAAAACCATGAATTTTAAATATTATTTATCCAACGCGAAGTTAATAAATCACAACAATGATTCGAAATATTTTTTTTCAATTATTAAAACAAACAAAAAATCGTAGCATTATGCTTGTGAGAGTCGGTACCGTTTTTTGGCTCTAGTGAAAAGTTCGGCTGTTGGGAAACACACAGTTTTTACAGCCCCACAATAGGCTTTGTCGGTTATCCCTTAAGAATCACAACTGATCAAAGCCAGTGGATTAATGATAACCTCATATGGGCATCGTTAAGAGGCTGAAAAAAATACGAAAAGGGGAGTAAAAGAGGAAGAGGATGTTGGGAAGTACTTGGCTACTCTGATCTGATAACTAAACACACTTAAATCTATGTAGAAAATAACCCAAATAGATAACATAACTATTACAGAAAATAATATTAACGTAAACTAAAAGAAACGGAAAAAACGTCAGAAAACAAAAAGATTTCAGTCGCATCTGGGACTCGAACCCAGGACCTCTGCCTATCAAAATATAATATATTTATAAAAAGTCAACAGATGTCTCACATAAATAAAAAATCGGATATTAATCCGAGACACTGTCTAGCTTGCAATTGTGTTCGTTAAGAACTTTGTAATCATTATAAAGATAGCTGCCAATAATATGGGAATAAAAATGGAAAATAATATTGACAAATCTTGAATTTGAGATATGATATCGATGAAGATGACATAAATTAAGCTGGTCTCATTGACTAAGTTGGTTAAGCGGTTGCCCCGGATAGGCAGAGGTCCCGGACTCGAGTCCCAGATGCGACTGAAATCTTTTTATTTTCTGTCATTTTTTTCCGTTTTCATGTTCCATTCAGGTTATGTTAATATTATTTTGTACAGTGATTAAATATTAAAATGAGGTTCTTAAAATTCAATTAAAATTATTAATAATTAAAAATTGAAGATAAAATAACATTTCATTCGTTTTGTCGGTATCAAACTAGCAAAATCTCTGGTCTCAGCCTCAGGAATATCCCAATAGGTCGTCAAAATGATGATAAAATATAACAGCATTAACATTCCCGTAAAGCGTAATAAACGCTCGGCTCGCATATATTATACGTAATATATAAGTCCAAGGGGTTTAAGTACTTAAAATGCCCGTACATTTCTAAATAACGTAATAATGTAAATAATGTAGCAGAATCCGTACGTTGGTATTCATGTATGCTCAATTTAACCAGGGGATTTTTCAGTTTATATTTAAATCTCCTTTAAGCGTGGCAGGACTAGGCGTGGAATATTAATGGAAGTTCGCAAAGGCCTGAATATGTTCCTTTTGTTTTTCATTAGAATGTAGAGCCTTGCGAGGCTGTATTTCCGTGAACGCACCTGCCCCCGCATAGAGCCAGCATCGGAAAATGAAATTATCACTTTTCGTTACCGGAAAATGGATCTTCCGGAAATTTTTGTATTTGATTTAACGAGATTAAACCTTATCTGTAATTAAAGGGTTCTGAAAAATTCGGTATTAAAACGTTAGTGTTTTTAAGGTGCAATTTCGGTGATTGTTTTGATAGCACGTTCAACAAGATATTTAAAGGACAAAAAAAATAATAAATAACCACGTAGAATCTTCCCTCTTGGCCACAATCAAAATCAATCGCCGTCAATTAATTTTAAATTCTCCTTTTCCCCACCTTCCTCTCCCCCTTCTCCTTCCCCTCCCCAATACCTTCCGCCTCACAGCATTCCCCAATTGGGAATGCCATAGTCTCACTGGCTCCAGACGGTTGGGAGCAGTTTGGGACTCTTGTGCGGAATTCATATAATTTTTTTTTTTTTAAATAATAAACCCCGAAACTTTCCATATTCCTTTACAAAGAATAAATTTAATAAATTTGTCGACTCTACAACATTCACTGTAATGACTTGATTCCGGACATTTAGTAATAGCCCCCAAAACATTACAAAATTTGTTGAATTTCATTTTTTCACTTGACCCAAACTTATTTTATCTTTATTTATTGTTTTTTTTTTTAGATACATAACGTTTTATTTTAACATTTTTCTTTAAATCTTTGTTGTATACATACTAAGTAAATAATAAAGGTATGGAAAGGTGCATTTCTTAATTCAATTCGCCATAATTGATTGTTATGTTTAAAAAATATATTCATTCAAAAACATATCTATGGACATCATCATTACTTTCTTTAAAAATCAAATTTGCCACCTATTGAGGGATTTAGCCGTTACAAGCCTTCCTCATACTAATAAATTTGGTTGTTTACAGGTGAAATATAATAAAAAAACAGCAATTATTGAATGAAACACTAGTATATATTGATTAACTTGGCGGGTTTGCGATAAGCCGACGTAGCTCAACGGTAGAGCGGATATTAGAAGGTTGCAGGTTCGAGTCCTGTCGGCGACATTTATCTTTTCTCTGAAGGTTTTTACAATTTGGATGAGTGTTTCAGGCTAATAATTATTGTTTATAAAAATAATTGTTACCCTTTGCGCTATGCACAAAAATCTTATCTTAAAAACTTTAGTTTATCAATTAATAAATTTGATTTTCATTAAATTGAAAAAAAATTAAATGGAGTTCTACGAATTAAACACAAAAACAATTAATAATCATCATTACTCGTGTTTTATAATTACCATTCAAAATGCTTTGATGGTTGTTGAACGAAAATATTCAATATATATCTATGCATGTAAACACAGAAATATTTACATGGCAATGTCGAACGTAAGTAATACAATTCATTGGATTGTACTGTAAATAAATGCACGGAATATGATATTTTCAGTCAAATATTTGAAATTTTATCAACTGGAAAAATGTCAGGTCCTTTTCTTCTGTATTGTTAGTGCTCCGTTGTATTTAATGCGCTCATCTCATCATCGCGATCTCAGCAGTGTGACGATGAATTTTCTCACGTTTTTATCGCATTTCAGATATTCCCATTGTTCCCGATGTTTCTGTTAGAAACAACAAAAGGCGTTCAGAAGTGAAGATGCGGTAGAGAGTAGTAACTGAGAGAAGTGGAAGAGACGTAAAGAAGCAGAAATAGAAGTAGGGACGTAAAGAAGTCCGGGAAGAAGTGGGAGAAATGGAAGCGGAGGAAGAAGCGCCCATTAGGGATTATTGTCATATTTCCAACTGTCTCGGAAAGTTTCGCTGGCCTGTCATGCCCAGGAATGGCAATGCTTTATGGCTGTGTGTGGGTATGAACATTTTTCTAAATAAAGTGGGCTCTTTAGAAAAGTTGGGATATGAAGAGCCAGGCGGGTTTTTCTGCGATTTTTAAAGATTGCTTCGGCGGACTGGAAGATAATTTATAGACTTGGGCAAGGAAATCAAATAATTTACAAAACAACCTTTTTTGTATTTTGTGGCACTTACATCTTATCTGGAATTATTTTGAAAAGTTAAGGTGAGATTCAACGGTGTAAGTTTACGGTTACTTAAACACAATTAATTAACAGAAACATCTTAAATCTGCGTCGTTTCTAAATACATACGTAAGTTTATAAACTTATATCAGGTAACCACACGTATACGTAATGTAATATTTTTGTTTTTGTACGTATGACCACAAATACTCGTAAAGCACAGTGAGTGGAGAAAACAAACAGTATTACTGATACGACATTCTAGAGCCAGGATTCCAAGTTTTATCGTTACAGGAAAGCCATTTCCCTGTAACCGCCATTACCTTCAGGAATGCTTTTTTTATGTTGTGTAATACACGTTGGAGTTTTTTTCTTACTACGATTTTCCATGGTTCTATAAAAATCTCTTCCGGAAATATTTGGAAACATCGATTTCTAAGCTAAGTTTAGATTTGATAAAATAATCTTAAATTTAATTTGGTTTGGTAACTCACAAATTGTAAGTAAGAAAAAAATGCTTCTAAAAAAATTGTTCATTAATCACACTTAAACATTTTCTTCGTTGTTTGTTTATAATGATCTACTACAAAACGTCATAAAACTTCTTCTCAGATCTCATTCCCGATACCAAAAACATCAATCACGATCTTCACCGACGTCTCAAAGTAAAGATAAAACTTCACGCCAAAGAGAAAACAATATAAAACTTCCCTTATTGAGTTTAAATAATTTCCCCCATTCAGGCCGGGTATATGGCAGTGACGTAACGAGGTAGTGGGGAGTTGGGGCGGTCGGTGGGGAGGGTGGAATAGGGGGGTGGGAGGCCCGGGTAGTGTAATTCCATAATATCGCTATCAATCTTGTTCGCGCCTCGTTCGGCAATATGTTTATGCAATAAGTGGCAGATTATAGTACAGCGTTTCGGCTCACTAATTCAGGCAGTTTATTTGAAATGTGCATCACCGCACGTGGGAGGAATTAAAAATTGTCACATAAATGATTGAAGCATGAAAAACATCCACGTATCTGTCTACAATTCATGGAATTTCATGGCAATTTTTATTTGAAAAACGTACCTTTTTTAAATAGACGCAATTAACTTTTCGATTTATAATAAAAACATTTTCATAAAGCATAACTTGTTCTGAAAGAGAGTACTTAAGTCGGTACCGATTGCGATTATCGAACTCAAGACGTTCGACTGCTGGCGGAGTGTCCCAACCTTCGTGCTTTTCACCTCTTTGATATATTAAAAACCACTGTTCTTTATCAGAATATATAAAAATATCAGCTTTTGATAAAGTTTGAAAATAATTTACGCAAATATGTCGCATAAGCATTAAAATTATTCCAATAAATTCGAACTCTCTGATATTTTCGATAATCAGAAAAACCTTTCATTTCCGAATAACATGAAAAAATTCCAAATTTATCGTTTCGGAGTAACTACCTAATAAAGGCTCTGACCGTAATCCAGAATTATGAAGGTCCGAGGAGAATCTTCATTCCGATTGAATTGGGGTCGTTCCACGTTACCTACTTCCACTCTTGGAATTGGCAGGCCTCCAGAATTCTGTGTCAACCTCCCGTAAGCCCCGTAGTCCCGTAGCTACGTAGCGCTGTAGCTCGCAGGCCGAACGATACGCGGCGTAGCTGTGGGACGCGGAGTAAAATACTTAAAACAATAAAGCCTCATATTTATGAGAGGCAAGGTATTTATTGAGTATTAGAAACAACGGTGTAATAGAAAAACTGACGGAGCTATTCAATTTGTATTAATGTAACGACATTGTATTATTAGAAGGAGGAATATGCCATTTTCTTTTGAAAAATGTTTAAAAAAATTGGTTTGGTTTCAATAGTTATTTTTATTACAATAAAGCTTTTCAGAGTTGTCTAACGTTTGGTAAACCTATACTGTATCAAATTATACCCAGCTATTGGAAATAATGCCTACATGCCGCCAACGTTCAAGGCTATTGAACAAAAATAACGCCAACGGTTGGAAACAATACCGACGTGCGAATATTTTTCAACGCAGTTAATTAGTCAATTGGCTATATACCTATTGTTTTTCGCAGTATTGGCGTAAAATAAATAAAAAGGGTTAAAAGATTATACTCTGTGAATGATGTTTTCCATAATTTGGAATGTTATTTTCATTATATACCTTTCCACTAGACATTTGTTTTGGATTTCCGTATTCCATAGAGTCGATAGGAAGCGCTAAGCGTCAAGCAAATCTATCGCTGGCAAGCAAAAATTAACTGTTATAACGGAGAGTAATACATCAAACAACGCCGGCAGCCAGTGGGGCCAACGTCATTAAATAGTTTCAACTTTAAACGTCATTACAGGATTATTATTAGGTGTTAGAAGGGATTTCCTAATACGATTGTGATCGCTATTAATTATTTTTTGTTGGTGTTGTGTCAATCTCCTACATTTGGTTGTACTGGCTTGTTAGTCGTATCGATCCCTTTTTGTTTGTTTTATATATTTTGCTGATTTTCTTATAAAATAAATACCTAATTTGTGCAAATCTTCTTTAGTCGTTTCCTCATTGCTGAGGATCGTGACCCACACTGGAAACTCCCTCGTGTTCAAGGCTCCTCTACTCCTCGTGATCCTGGGCGACTTTCCGCAAATTTACATTACAGAAATACAATGTTGATTCGGAATTTATTAATTACATATGGTACGTCATATGAACTATTTTAAATAGTTGGTGTTACAACTTTAGTTAATGAAGAATATATAAAGTGGGGAAATTATAAATGAAAAGAATATTGCGAAAAAATATTATTAGTCTACTATACAACAGTGCGTTTGAACTGGCAATAGTTAATAATAATAATAATAATAATTGGATGATTTTTATAGCGCCGTTTTTGTGAAAAATCACCTCAAGGGCGTTGTACAAATATTTCTTTACTAATTATGTACAAACAGATACATAAAAAACATACTTACCTGGCAGGTCGCTTCAGATCAACAGAGTTTTATTAAAAAAATTATTTATACAGATGATAGTTTTACATGGTTATTTGTTGCTCCTTTTCTATTGATGTTACAGTGAAGTGCCTTCCTAAGTGCTTCCTTCCTAATAATTTGAGTAATTTATTTTACTATTTCCAATCGTAATATTAATGATATGTGTAAAAGGTAGGTGCTATATTAATAAATTAATTATAAAAGAGGTGAAGAGAATCTGGAGTTTTTGTTGTTGTTTTAGTTGTTATTGTCAGCGTTATTTTCAACGGTTATTCTCAACAGTTGAATATCGAACGGCGTTGGCCTTGGATGGAATTATCGTCAACGCCCAGTACTAATTCCCATGGGCGAGGAGATAAACAATGACAGGTCGATGTAAGTGCCCTGAAATATATAAAGGAATGAACGATTATAATGTTTAGAAATGTATAGTGAATCAAATGAGAAACGAGTGACATGAAGACACAGGATGCGTAAGTCGATAGATGAAGAAGTTGGGAACGTCTTAGAAAGATATGGATATTTATGAATTCAGATGAAAGAAGAACTGATAAGAAATGACGTGATAATTTAGAGCCCATCATTTAATCAAATTTATAAGCCAGCCGAAGCCCGAATATTGGACTTTAATAGTTAAATTCTGGTTTGATATTTGACCTGGTGGAGTGCAATCGGCCTCATTATATATTTTTTTCCACAAACTCATTAATGGGTAATCCTGAAAAGCGGTGGAACTTAAACGAATTGATGACCGAATGATGTTTCGAATTAATCGCTTCATTTCACTATGTAGCCGTGATCCCAGCTACCATCTAAACGATGTGGGGCAGTAACGAAATGTTTTCCATTACGACGAGTTGTACAACTGAATATTCCGACTATTTCGAAAATTTTCTAATTTTTGGGTCGAAATGGATATCATGATACCCAATACTAAGCGTCCCTTTAAGAAACGCGTAATTTACAAATGGTGGAATGAAATAAATAAAAAAAACGCATAAACGAAAATCTTAAGAGGAACGGCTGCGCGGCTTGTTCCATACAAAACTGAATTTTAGATTTGAGGACAAAATTTTCACCCAAACCGAATAACCCTTTTATCAAAAGGTAAAGAAAATATCTAGTATGCAGTAGAAGTATTTATTTTTTAAAAAATGTTTTAAATTATGAAATATATTCCATTAAATAAATCGATTTTTCACGATTTTAGAGACAACTTTAGCAAATTATTTGGGGGTTAATGAAGATTAAAAAAATAAATAAAAATTACCCCATCCACTATGAAAATATGATGAATTTTAAAATTGAAAAGTGTTAACATCAGCATTATGATGGGCTTAAATTTAAATTTCAAAACGACTAGTTTACGTTGGAACACAATTTTGCCGTATATTATTTAAAATATGTATTAAAATACCATGTATGATCGTGTAAAAAATGTTGAGATTCATAAGGAATTGTAACACTTTATCTCATGCTATTGCTCGACTCTATCTCAGCATTCGTGGGCGGGTCTGATGGAAGAAGTGCGGGAAGGTTGTGATACAGTAAATAAAACCCTAAGGTAGGAAAACATAGTCTTTATTGACTATACAACCCCAATTATCATGGTAGAGGAAGAAAAGAGTGGAGAGTAAGACTAAGTTAAAAAATAACGGATTAAAAGGATAAATGATGGCTCTTGTGGTCATAATCTTCTCCTCCGGCTTCAGGAAAGGCCGCTCCAGCCCGGATGTTCACCGATTCCCACGGTCCTTGATGCGAAGTCCATGATGACTCGACGGAAGCTTCATCTGCCACAGCTTCTTCCGTGAGGTTCAGGCAATAGGATGTATGAATGCTACCATATCATGTGTGATCCTCGATGCAGCAGCTACTCCTCGTGTCCACTCGATTCCTCTCCGAAGTACAAGGCACGCGCGGTTAGGTTTTATCACCTACCATTTGGCCATCATTAAGCAAAAAAACATACCCACTTCGGGTAATTAATTAGACACTCCCCGGCGTCAAACGAAACAGTCAGTTAACATAACTCCTTCCAAAAAACTCCCGGCACTGTCCGCCGTGTCAAGTCACCTCCCCGGCCATCTTGTCTTCTTCTGCCGCTTCCTTCCGTCCGATGTCTCCCATAGATATTTTCTCCAATTTCTTCCGTAGACAATATCAGTGATGCCTTTTTAAGCGGGGTCAGTATTTACGTTACAGAATGCAAGGCTGATGTAAGCGTAGTGAGCAAGATTAAGAAAGGGACGCTTAGATGGTTTGGGCATGTAGAGCGAATGAACGAAGAGAGGAGTGAAAAGAGAATATATGACGCGAATGTGAATGGAAGAAGCCGGGGACGCCCGAGGAATACATGGCACGATCAAGTGAATCAAAAACTCGAGTCGGGCCATGTCAGAAGTTGGAATAACAGAAGAGGATATATGAGGCGTTGTATGAATGTGAATGAAGCAAGAAGTGTATGCCAAGATCGAGTTGTTTGACGGTCCGTCCTCTCTGCCTACCCCTGCGGCGAAACGGCGTGATAGATAGTTAGTTATTTAAAATATCGATCAAAAACCGTTTAAAGATTCATTTTTATTTATTCATTTTTTAATTTTTTTTATGTAATCATATTTACATAGCAAATTAGACAATAAAAAAATTATTATTAACCCGTAAATAGTTTCCAAAGTTGCCTCTAAAATCATGAAAAATCTATTTCCTTAATGGCCTACAGTATTTCATAATTTAAAACAAAAATAAATAAAGTACTCATAATCCGTGCTAGATATTAACTAGACCGTTCATTTAAAAAAAGATAATTTAATTTGGGTTGATATTTTGGCCTCAAATTCAAAATGAAATTTTGTATGAAACAGGCCGCGCATCCGTTCCTCTTAACTATAAAACTCAAAATATGTGTGCTGAAGTAGCAAAAATAGTCTAAACGTGATCTTTGGCGTACTGAAATCTGCAGAGATTTTAAAAATGAAATTTTTATTTCAAGTCACTTTATTATTTCCATCATGAAGACTGTCATAAAGTAAAAAGCAAATACATAATAAAATTTAAATTGTAGGCAAACTCTGACATAGCCCGGGTAATAACTACTAGTCATTATTTAAAATTAACAAAGTTTCTAAATTTAAAAAAAGGTAACTCTTAAATTTGGATTAATTGGCTTAGAGGAAAATTAAAAAAAAAAAACCATTAAAGTGAAAGTGCCTTTTCTTGTATCTAAGTTACTCAATGAATATGAACAGGGATCTTATATTATCAGGGGATCTTAACCCCGCGATCTGGCGCTAACCATTAAGCGACTACTTAAGCCCCGCAGTGAATAGTTGAAAAATAACATGATATTAAAATTGTAACGATCCCATTTTCCGTCGAAGCCCTAACACAGCCTGAAAGCTCCGGCGAAGAGAGGGCGGTCATTAAGGGGTTTAAGGGTTTGGAATTTGTATTAGAAGCCTTTTTAGAATAATAAATGTGTTTCTGAAATACAATTAACATTTAAAATACTCATTTTAATCCGGTACGCGTACAGGTTCTCTTAAGTGGAGATAAATAAGTTGTTTTAGTAATAATTAGTAGTTTTCGTACCCGGCAGACCTCTAATGATTTATTTGATAGTTAATTATTTAATTAGATTCCTTACAGAGTAATAATATTTTTGTATTTCAACGGGAAAATTCTTCCAACTTCACAAATCACATATACTCGTATATGGCGGTAGAAATATTTCCTTGGTTTAGTTTTTTACAAATGAATAAAATCTTGGCATCAATACTAATAACATATTTATTTATTTATCCTTAAATTTAATTATGAAAACAAAAATATTAGCCACACATCTCACTAGGACAGTCTAGATGAGGGGCTTTACAATTTAATAATAATCAGTAAATGGTAATAAGTAAATAATAATACATGAATAAAAATAAGTAAATATTAATATGTAAATAGTAATAAGTACATATGGACGATTAAATGTCATGCTTACCAGTGCTTAAAACAGATTTTTAAAATGTTCTCCATACCAACATCATATCCGTTATTGTATTATTCACGTCCAGCATAAAAGCTTTCATTTCCGTTGTATTGATAAAATAAGTCAAAATCCTGTATATGTAAATACAGCCATTGTCTAATCCTGGAATATTATTTTTCCTCGGCATCCCACGAAGCATTAAATTCGGAAGAAGGCTTTAATCCTCGGGGTTGCTGACGGCCAGGGGTGGCAAGGGGGAGGGGGTCGGTGGGTGGAATTTACGGGTGCGGTTAAGGGGTGGAAACCACAGTTTTATGTTTTATAATCCACCCTGTTTGCTGGGCGGTCGGGTATCCATTGTTTCACAGACCTGGATATGAACAGGTAGGTATCCGATGTGTACCGAGGGCCGGGGGTGGTATTGAGATTGTAATTGTAGCGGATGTGGCAGGATTGACGGGAAAACGGTTGGAAAATAGCTGGTTATTACAATTACGAAAATCAATTGGCTAAAATTATACGGTTTATGCAAATTGGGGTAACTTTTCCACAATTACTTCAAGGTGGTTATGTTTTAAACGAGGACATTCCATGAGTTTCTGAGCATTATCTTTGCATTTTCGATTGGCGGATTTGAAAAAATCTCATATTTGGAGTTATAAATTTAAAAAAACACATGTATCAAGAGTTCGTAGGCTATATGCCTATTATTAAATAAACTGTAAACACATCATAATAGATACATTATGTAACCTAAGTCAGGTGATCTCTTCTGGCCGCTTTTCCCAAAAAAGCTCGGCGATACCTTTTTAAAATATATATATTTTTTTACATATGAATACCGTACAGGATTTCCAACTGCAATCGTCTGTTGCCAGTGATCCCCAATTGGGGTAAATCGTGAGGCTGAAAGTGGAGGGGGAGGGGAGGGGTTGAGGATGATAAAGTTAGGGAAGTAGGTACATGGCTATTCAGATCTGGTCAATAAACATGGCTAAAGCCATTTTAAGTAACATTTCAATTCTGAATGGTGGTCTTTTATCGGGCCGATCCTGAAAGTATCTTCCTCTGGTATGTGCTGTACGTATATTATATGTTATTATTTTATTTTTATTTTAATATTTTATTATTTTATTTTCTTATTCTAACTGTAATATACTTACTACAACACATGTACAAGTACTATATATTATATTACCATTAATATAAATAATGTATACTCATCTTTCATCCAAAAGAAAATGCTTCTAATGGAGTGATATAAAATCTGTTATTAAAATTTGTAATATAAACCATGTAACGAAACGTTAGAATAATAAATATATCTAATAAAAATATACATATAATCTTTTAAAATGAATTGATCATGAAACAATAGAAATTAATTAAAATAATAATTTTAAATTTTCTGCATACTCCTGATGATGAAAGCATCGCTTTCGAAACATGTTGATATATATATATATACACGTTTATAAAGTGATGATTACAAAATAATTTTTAATTAATTTATTAAATAAATAAAATTTACTTGTGCATGACGGGATTTGAACTCGCGACCTCCGGATTTGTAGTCGAGAGCCTTACCCCTCGACCACAGAAGCCGTCAAGAATTAGCTTAACGAAAATATGGCTCATATGAACAATCTCGGTGTAACTAACGCCGCTGAGTATAATGTTCACTCACCAGTATACAAAGTTGAGCTCAACAGATGGAATCCACCTCAAATAGTGGAAAAGCTTTCACAAGTCAGGATTTACTTCAACATCTAATACTTTTATAAGATCTGTTGTTATGTACATACTTATAAAGAAGTAATTAAAAAAATGCGAAGTTCCAAATTGTTCCAAGAATACTGCCTGTACCAGCCAGCATTTGTTTGATCCGTTCCGTAAAAATCACACAGTATTTTTTTAAAAAATTGAAGCTATTAATATTGATAGCTCATAGTAATTGATTTATTAATATCTATGCATTATACAGCAACCATACAACAATATTTATTAAAGTTTTTACTTTACCAAGAATTGAAAATATTTTTGAAATTATTATTAACGATGTTTTAATGGTGTTTTGTTGTAATGTAGAGTGTAGTTTGAGAAGGTAATACTGTGAATTGAATATTTTACCTATGAAACCTTACTAGGAGAACCTTTGCTAAGATGTATACGTGTAAGTGTAAAATGTGATACAATTATTTATATATTTATATATATCAGGTTAATTAAAATATGTCAGATAGAAGAAGAAGATAAATCCTATAATAGATACTATTGAGTAAGTATGATTAAATAAAATATATTACGTGCAAAGAGGTAGAATGGACTGTTAAGAAAGTATATATTTTTATATGTTGTTTTGGTTTTATGAATGAAGTGATTACCTTGATTTTTTAATCAAGCTATGATACGTATTTTGAAATTAATTTTAGATATTGTATTTATAACTCCATATAAATAGAATGCACTTACCTATTGTATTTTTTTCCGAACCAACGAATACTGTATCACCAGCCGAAAGGCAGACACTGACAGACTGAATGCTAAGTAGATTTCATGGATGGAAACCGCAACAGGAAAAGTTTTCCTTTGGTCCCAGCTGATGGGTTTTTCATCCAACAGACCACTAGAGCCTTTGTGACGACTTTAATGTTAATGCATCCTTCTATGATCATGCACTACCTGCTAACTGTAGACTAAACGTGTTGGTGAAATGCATTCCAGGACACACTCAGCTATGCTGTAAATGGGTCATCAACACGCCAACATTTTGAGACAAATTGAAAACGCCTTAAGTAATGTCTAATGGGTTTCTCGTAAGAGTTCGTTACTCCCGAAATGATGGCCGATCACAGATTGGGACTGATTTTATTATTTGTTTCGGATTTAACAATTTGGTTGATCAGAGATAGGTATCTAGATAAAAGCAGAATGGAAAAATCTGTATTCAATAAAGTCTCACAAATTCAATAAAAAACGTAAGTAGTTTTATTAATCGAATGGGAGACTTATTTTGCTTATAATCAATAGGAAAATGGATTTCCTGATTGGAAAGTTTTGTCAGATTGAAGAAAGTAGGGATTATGTAGGAGAAAGAGAAAAGGGAGATAAACGTTGTAATAGACAAAGTTATTCAGAACTTGTTAGTTCAAGTACTGCCAAATACTATTTAATGACAATAATAATCTACTATCGTGTGAAACTATCAGTTTGTGGTTATCCACCATAATCAGATGAAACAATACAACTTTGTTTTAACCACTTTTTTATTTTATACACCGACCGGTTTCTGAAAAACCGTTCCATCATCAGGGCAAAATATGTACGAACAATATTACAACATTATGGCAGAACATATATATTAGGTGTCACAGTAGGGCGTTGACTAGGAATTAGTAAAGAGTGGGGAAAGAGATAGAGATTGAGGGAGGAGTGAAAGGGAATATAATTAAAAAAATACATATTGTTGATAATATACTCATTATTATTAAGGAATTTCTTATTTTCTATGGCTTCTAAATTATGTAAGCGTTTACCTTTACTATTAATGTAAAGAATATTGTTCCCTGTATTTTTATCATAACCATGATTGTTTGAAATAATATGACTAGCGAATTCACAAAAAAATATTATACTCGTATATAAGACATCTTATTACATGTCCTTTTTATAATCTCGAAATTACGTTTTTTTTTTTCGAAAAAGAATGAAATTTTCCCTTTTGAAAAGAGATAAAATAAAAGTGGTTAAAACCTTTTTTTGCTTTATTTAATTTAATAAAAATACTTTACAATACGGACAGCTAATGATATTTAATGTCAACATTCTAACTAGCGCCCCTAGCGGCGCGAGTTGGTTGAATTGGTTTTATTAATTCATTTTGATAAATTTTCTAATAAATAAATAAATAAATAAATATTAGGTAACCTACATATGACTTTAATGCATTTACTTTACTTTACTTAGCGTGCCCTTGATGTGATTTTCTCACGAAAATGGCTCTATAGAAGTAATCCAATTATTATTTATTTTTGCCATAAATTAAACAAATATATTAAACAGGCTAGTTATTGGGTTTGTACTAAAAGTTACAACCCTTACCACTCGAAGCCCGTGCTCGGTCTGGTGGTTTAGAAAGGGAATTAAAAACATATTTAATAAATTATGAGAAATTTTCTATAATTTCATATTTTTAGACATCTTTCAGCTGAACATATCATAGATTTTTATCATTAATATGTATTTATATACACTTAATAAAAACATTTAAATATTTATTATAAAAAATAAAATACTTTCTGGAGCGAGAACAACCTATTTTCGGTTCGGTTCTTGTGATGTAACGCTATCAAACTGTTCTTGTTGCGGATGATATTTGAAAATAAACAAAGAACAAACAAAAAAACGCGACTTACTATATATAACAGCAAAATATTTTAAGGAAACATTCAATATTTGTAAAAAACGCTTTGAGCATTTATTTACCCGTTACAAAAGTAAATATTTTGAAACGCCTTTCTCACTTGACCCGTTTTCAAGTTAAATCCCATCAAACTTTGAATTGAAAGATCCCTTGTAATGTATTAGATCAAACGACCACCACTGTACCAACTTAACTTACTCTACCTTCTCCTTTATCCCGGCAGAAGAGGGAGGAAAAGTAAAGAGGAGAGGATCAAAGAAACTTGTCCTACAACAGTATTACACGGAGATCAATGGCTGGAGTTGGGAAACACACAGAGAGGATATTCGGGCACAGGGACTAATGGAAAACTAAAGAAAACTTGCAGACCCAAACGAGAGAACAACGAATTAAGGTTAAAGTGTTTTCCCTGCAATCCTAACAGATGTCGAATGTATCTACATATAGGTACTCGAAATCCCAAATATTAATTTTGGTAAATAGTTAAGATTATTTTTTAATAATTATTAATCGTCTTTTTCTTTTTTAATGAAAGAAAACCATGTAGTTAGTTGGTGTTTTTAGGAATTTTATTTTGTTGGCAAATATTGGCCAGCAATCAAAGAAAGGGTATTTTCTGAACATTTCTGCTGAATTTAGTCTATGTAATTACAGTTTTATAAATTGGACGATAGAATGTAGTATTAAAAAAAACTTATCAAACGGAACTACGAAATATTTTTCAGATACCTAAACTGAAATTTATTATTTTTGCTTTCGACAAACATTATGCTAGAACCCTGTACATTAAATTTCGTTTCTTCTTCACCCTTGACACCTGAATCCTCAATACTGCATCCTTGATACTACAGATATGTGACCAAGAAACCATCAGAGATTGCATGTCGTGAGGTTAGTTTTGTTCACCACTTATACCACGAAGCTGAAGTGATTGCTTTTTTTAATTGTTTATTTCGCATTAACCTTTACATACCTGAAGGTAAAAATGTAAAGTATGATTCGAAGGGGAGTCACTAGGGTCCCCCATAAAATAGCGATACAATCGTGACTCTCGATATTCCTTTTGTCCTTGTTAGTAACACTGAGATATTAGTTACTACCGTTTTAACCGAACATCACCCATCTTCGGCTTACAGTCAATCATTAAATAATGCAAAACGGTAAAAGAGACATAGTTTACAAAGTAAACAGTTATGGATTAAAAAATAGACATTTGTTTCGAAGATAAAAATAAAAGTCAGGTCATTCTACATCCGTAAAAAATGAAAGCAAATTCCATGTATACTCGTATATACATACGTACCGTAAGTTACTTAATGTTAGAAATAAAACTAATATTGGAAATAATTCAATATCGTAATATAATCCGTATTAAGTAAATACTAAATGTCAAGTTTTTAGAAATAAAACCTACTGACTATATTTTACATATATTGTAATCAAATAAATATATTAAAAATAGAGATTTTTTTCAACCAATCTGAATATACTCAGTTTTGTAAGACGTATATAAAAAACAATTGTAAAAAAATGGACTGAATAAAACATATTTTTAAACAAATGGTATTACGAAAAGTAGTGTCTCATTATTTTTTAAATATATCAATTTGTCAACCGGTTCTTAATAAAAACTTCGTCCGAATTTAATGTATCTTATTTAATATAAAAAAAAGTTAATTAATGCAGATCGATTACCGAATAGTTTTTCCAGGATAACATAAATTATGTGATGTAAAAATCAACTTAGATAACTCACAAAACTCTCATTTGGGGTAGGAGTGTTACCCCTCTTTAGAACGGGAGTGTTGAACATAATAGTGGGTATTCATATTTGGTAGGATTCACAAGTTTTGACTCGTTTCTTAGCAAGCAAAGGATATCATCAAAGATCAACGTTTTCTATGGCTTTTGTCTGCAGTACGCCTGTACTCATCTCAGTGCTTTTAACTACAGCTTTCGAGTAAGGATAGGCAATGTTGTTTTTCATCAAAATCGAGCACGCACAGATAAAACAGAACTCTGATAAAAACAAAGCATTATAAAAGAATAAGTTATGTTGAGTTTTCTGTTCGTTTGCTATTTTTTTTCTGATTTATCATAGAACCTATGAAATAGTTTACCTACGCAACGAAAATAAACCTAAAATATTCATTTTAGTAGCCAGTGAATCGCCGATTTGCTTCAGAGCACTCCAACAAGGGCGCCATAAAGATAAACCCTCATCAATTCATCGGTTTAAAATTCACTTTTACCTTTTGTTTTTAACCTGACACCTCGGATTAACGGCGTAATGACCGCTTTTAAAGCCATAAAACACCGGCCACCGTGCAGAGTCGCTTTACACCGATTCCACTTTGATCTTTTCCCCATAGTAGTGGGGTGTTGGACCCCTAGCAAGAGGTCCCAGTCTAAACACGGGGCTAAATACCTTTCGTTTCTGCTGACCTTTGTTTGCCGTGGGCGGCAGTTTGGAATTTCGTTGCTTCGGCGGTTTTCAGGATTTAACTACAACAACACATTCATATAACACGATACGGTAAATAAAAAAGGGCCTAAAATATATTATACGGGCGTGGCCAGTACACACTATATTTCAACTCAAAAGACACGTTTATATTTTCAGCGTGCACAGGTTTAAATTTGGGTATTTTTTGTAAAAAATAATAAACCTAGAAAAGGTTTTCAGGGACTTATCGTATTATATCGATACCTTAGTTCCATAGGGAAATAACTCAAAATTTCTGGGTTTTGTATATCTCGGTTGTTTATTTAATTACACCGTGATACATTGTTTAATTCATTTTGCATCATTGTGTTTTGGTAAATTAGGAAAATATGATCGTTTTGTGTTATGTTTTTTTTGTGTTATGTGTTGTGTTTTTGTGTTTTGTGTTTGTACGAGTTATTCCAATCTTTTCAAATTTTCGCTTATTTTTAAAATATGTCGAAATAATCGATATACATACTTATTTATATAAAGGTTGTGATTGGGTTTGTTTTTTTATACAAATCAACAGTTTTATTCCGAAATTTATTCAACTTTGAAAACAGGTGGAAGGTCGGGGTAGAGGTAGGGGTAGGGGTAGGGGTAGAGGAGGGGTAGGGGTAGGGGTAGGGTAGGGGTAGGGGTAGGGGTGGGGTGGGGGTAGGGTAGGGGTAGGGGTAGGGGTGGGGGTAGGGGTGGGGTAGGGGTAGTGGTGGGGGGTGGGGGTATGGGTGAGATTAGGGGTAGGGGTAGGGGTGCATCACAACCTCAAAAATGTACTCCAAACCATTCATAACCGAGGACAACGTCGGGTTCTTCAGCTAGTGTAATATAAATAAAAGCGTTGCTTTATATTTTGGGCTTCCCTTGTTTATAATACTGATGATTTTGATTGGAAATTGATTACTTTACAGTAAGTATTTCATCTTTGAAATATTAATTACAACAAAATATAACCTTCTGATTCTAACAAAACGCCTTAGGATAGATTAATATCTAGTTTATTGTATCAATGACAACTAATAGATAAAACACCATACTAATTGACAAAAATGAAACAATGTTTTGTTATAGAACAGGGATGGCCAGTGTGTCAATGGTTGTACGCGAAGATGTTTTTGGTCGATCGCTGACCATTACTGTTCTATTTCTTGTTCAAACGAGTCAAAAATACTCGACGTTCCATCTTTTAAAATCGTTTAGTTCTTATCTCTTCTCTTACTTTACATATCTCACCCACAGTCATCACTCATCGCACGCACCGTGGCAACTGATCTTTTCCCTCATTTTTGTCTTCTCTCACTTTACCTATCTCACTCACAGTCGCCGCTCTTTGCAACTTACTATTTGCTACTGATGTTTAGCAAACATCGGGGTCTTTCGCTAAGTATATACGCCATTGGATATGTGTATTTCATTTTTCAGTAGAATACATACATAACTATATTATATCAGCTTTGTGATTGCTAATCATAATAATTAAAGAATCGACTTCCACGAACCTAGGAACTAAATTTATTACAAATAAGTTTATTTATTCGCACTATCCATTACATTCTTTACTTTTATTTTTATTAATATTTTACTTACTAAGTCCACTAAAGATCTTACTTTTAACCAACCAAACACGCAGATATACACGTGTGAATTTACATGTACGTATGTGTTGTGTATGTACTGTACATAAGCAAAAGGGGAAATTTTTTATTTATTATTTATTTTGTAAATGTTGTAACATATTATTTCTCAACCTTGTTAAATAAAAAACACCACTTTGATGAATGGTTCGGTCTTTGATACAAAATATTAAATACATTCTATAATCATTACCCAACTATCTTCAGTAAAATTAACTGTTGTGGAATTAATAATTTATCGGTACTTTTCTATTGTACTATGTTTTTTTTTTCTCTCATATATTATGCAATATGAACAAAGCTTGTCAATTTGACTGTCCTAAAACGGAAACTTCCCAATTGGACAGTCAAAGTGTTATTACTGTAAAACATTTTTCTGAATTTAATGAATTAAATAAATTATTGTCATTATTTCGATTTTTTTGTATCATTACTTTTAACTAACTAACTAACCATCACGCCGTTTACTCGCAGGGGTAGGCAGAGAGGACCGGACCGCCCAACAACTCGATCTTGGTATACACTTCTTGCTTCATTCACATTCATACAACGCCTCATACATTATCTTCTGTTATTCCGACTTCTGACATGGCCCGACTCGAGTATTTGATTCAGTTGATCGTGCCATGTCTTCCTCGGGCGTCCCCGGCTTCTTCTTCCATTCACATTCGCGTCATATATTCACCTTAGACTCTTCTCTTCGTCCATTCACTCTAAATGCCCAAACCATCTAAGCGTCCCTTTCTTAATCTTGCTCACTACGCTTACATCAGCCTTGCATTCTTTACGAATCTTAACATTTTTCATACGATAATACATGGTTTTACCACACATTCATCTCAGAGATCTCATTTCTACAACATACAGTCTACTTTCATCCTTCCTCTGCCAGTTCCATGCCTCATTGCCATACATTAGGGTTGGTATCAGCACTCCATTGTGGACTGCTAGCTTCGCTTCTTTGGACCACTTTTTGTTTGCGCCAACCGCGTTCAGTCCTCCGTTAATGGAGTTTCCTGCATTCACCCTTCTTTCAATATCCCTATCAGTCTTTCCATCTCTAGTAAACATACTTCCCAAATACACAAACGCATCGACCTGCTCATTACTTTTATACGTTTAAATTATCTGTTTTTAAAATACACGCACACCACCGAATTGTAATTGGGTTCTCATTATTAACTCTTGATATAATTACAAACGATAACAGTCGATTGCCACAAAAAAAAGTGTGGCCACCCCTGTTATAAAATAAACAGTTTGGAGTAATCTTGACGGTTAAACTTCATAGGTTTTCAAAGCACCAAAGCTCAAAGTGGATATTGCGTTGTTAACTGAAATAATACGTTGATCTAAATTTAAAAAAAAGCTATAACCGTATAACGTAACAGGCAAGCAAATAAGTTAATTTTCCGATTTATAGATAAAATGTGTTTTATTTTAGTTAACAAACGGTCGTATTAATTAAAGTATTAACATAATAAAATATAACACATTCTTAACCAATTAAGATCCATTAAACGACAAAATGTTATAAAACTCATTTCATAACAGGTGAATAAATTACGTGACTAGAAATATTCAATCTTTTTTCCGTCTCAAGTTTTAATGAAAACTGGGTTTTTCCAGTGACTTGACGATTTTTAACAACAATGTAATTTACACGCGATGTTCTATTTCTACGTGAAGAAGCTTTTACAGTACGCGCTGGTACTTACAAGCTCGCGTGCCGACTAAGTGTGGAGCATGAATTCTACATACAAAACTTAACTGCTGACTTTTCCAGACGTATTTATTCCATTGAAAAATACTTTGCTTTTTAATGCAACGGGAAACATAATACCTTACAGCTTTGTTTCTAACGTAATAAGATTTTAAAGAGATTCACAAAGATATTAAATCTTCCGCCGATATTATTAAAACTATCCGAAGTAAATGTGATACTTATTAATGGTTATTTTCCTGAATAAAAATTTAACATTTAACATTATAATACCAGCTGATTTTTTTTTTTTTTTAGGAAAGTTATGAAGTAGTTGACTCTTGTTTGTCGTTTGAGTGGTATAATTGATTTTTCTGCTAAAATAATGCTCTATGGTGACTATTACTATCACTAGACAAAGAAACGTTAATTTTAAAATTTTATTTCATTCCAAACATTTTTTTTTTAAATGTATCTAAATAATAAAGTTCTTAAGTAGGTACCTACTTGTGTTTTCCATTTTGAAAATATTCTACTAAACAAACTTTCATGTTTTGAATATGTAATCTGTGGCTAACCAGAGTGGCATATCTATGGGCTGACAACATCTTCAATACAACATGGCGGGTTCAATGTTTTTCATAATATTTTAAAAACATTATAGCAACAGTTTTACATATTGGATTTCATTTAAACTACTCTCTAAATCTTCCCGGTACTAATAAGAACAAACTGTGCTATTTTCAGCGAAACCACAAATTTCAGACAAACAGACAAATATTCATTTTTATATATGGAGAAATATTTTTTAATTTTTGCTATATTTGCTTTGGTTGGTTATTTTGTGGAACTCCGCTTTAACACATATTTTAAACATTTTTTTTCTATAATTATAACTACTCGTATATTTTATACATACACTTAAAAAGTTATGTTTTTTAAACCACTTTATTATACGAGTATTTATACATTGTCGACCGGTTACGGTTGATCTCAACCTTCTTCAGGACCGTAATCACATAAATTAAATTAAAATATATGTCATATATAAAATAATAAAGATAGTGAAAGGGGGTGTTAACAATGAAGATATATTTAAAACGATTAATTATCAAACTGCATATCAAATATGTATAACAAATTGTGAAATTCAATAGCCTCTTACACGCCTATTAGTCAACTGTAACCAACACCAATAGTAGGTAATTATTGGTTCGAGTGACGAGTGACTGCTAGTGTGCTAGTTAAGGGTGGAGTGGGGTGAGATGGGATAAAAGGGGTCACTAATGTCACCTCTAGCACTAATGGTGTTATGAACTTTGGCTTCTAATAGCGTGGCCAATGTTACTACATGTCACGATTTACTTTCAACTTCTGATCGTCGTGTCACGGTGAGAAGGCTTAAATGATTGTTAAATCTATTCATTATTTTTATTAGACGTTGTTTTATGTGGGTTTGCTAGTAAATTGTTGGTTAGTTTTGATTCTATATCCCATTACCAAATCTCAGTACTAAAAAATCAGCTGGTTTATTACTGCATAATGCGAATAATTTTTTTGAAAATACTCTTTCGAACCACTGGAATATCAAATTATTAATAATATGTGTAAATAAATTAATTTGTATTCACCACTTTATTAATATATACATTTCAACATGTTTCCAAAGCGATTCTTTCCTCATCAGGAATTCATAGAATACTGATGAGGAAAGCATCGTTTTCGAAACAAGTTGACATATATGTATACATAAATAAAGTGGTGAATACAAAGTAATTATTAATTCATTTATTAATTATGAATACCAATCGTTTTAAGAAATTGTATGTACAATATGTGCAGGATAAGAAATACGCACTTTTACCAAGCACCAAAATATGTATACATGTGTATATCGTTGCAGAAAAGCAATATTGCTATAACAGCCGAAGCCATGTAAAAAAGCAGGTATTAATAGTTTCTGTGTTTAATTCGTAGAACTCCAATTAATTTATCTTTTTAAATTTAATGCAAATCAAATTTAATAATGTTATAATACTTGCAGAGTATAATACTTGCAGAACTTAATAATAACATTATTAAATTTGATTTACATTAAATTTAAAAAAAAAAAGCAGGATTTTGAGGCTTACGAGTATATATCAATTAAAAAGCGTAATATTTACAAAAAGAAGATTTTTCACAACGGTAAAAATACAGGTCTTATTTTTCATTGTAGTATCACGGAACCCAGATAGATCGACGCAGAAAAATCTCGTGGAATGGTGTAAACAGAGCATTTTCATGGGTAGTGGTGGTTACAACAGTATGGCTTTCCTGCAACGATATATATTAGAAATATTAACCCCTATTTACCATAATAGAGGTCAACGTAATTCAAAGTGACGCATTAAGAACGTGAATACTGTAAGACCTCCTCGTCAAACGAAGGCACATTTCTGATAAGAAAGGTTTCTGATAAAGCCGTAAAGTCAATCCTCACAAATCAGAAGACATCAAAAAGATTTAGTTTTTCGATAGATTCCACCATTTCCGCTCTTTCTATACGTGTTCCCAGAGTTACCCCCGTTTATATGAAGACCTCCCCCAACCAATCTCACCCACCCCCTCTCGCAGGTAGGGAAAGCGGAAAAGGAAGTCACGGGAACCCCACAGTAAAACGTGCTCTTGATGTCTGCCCTTAGGGCGCAATAAAAATGTTGATATATCTACCCTAATGCCCATTTCTCAACTATTCATAGCTGTCGGGGTGTATCTTTGTGTATACAGTCTTCAGTAGGTCGCGGTGTTTTCCGACACATATTTATTTACTTTTATATAAACCGTTAATATAAACAGCATCATTTCTCGAATTGGACTGGTACTTACGATTTATTTTTAAAAATATGAACACCCTAGGACCTATGTAATCTATGGGCATAGTGTGTGAAGATTGTTTTTGTCTAGGGAAAGAATTAGGGTGTCGAAGACACTCGTATTCATCAAGGGAGGAAACGCAAAAGTTATCAAGTTTTCCAGATTCAAGTTGTTGAACACAAAAACAATTAATTAGTTCAGGTAAAATAGACCAAAAAATTGCTGCATCCATGACACATTGGTCATACATACATCTTGATAGTGGAATGAAGATCTGCAAATTCCGCTCAAAATGAAGTGGAACACCCTTCCGGGGATTTTTCATAAAAATACACGTTTCACAACTAGATCGAGTGAGTCATTGTTTACTATGGTATCATTAGTGCTGAATCGAATGACATTAACCCCATGTCGGTATAATCAATATTTAATGAGATGAAAAAATTATAACTACCACATTATTATAACATTATAACTACCACATTAAAATTACTGGACTAATTCAAATGTAATAAAATGTTTTGCGCTTGAATGATAGTGTTATTTTCATGTTTTTTTCTCTAAAAACCTATCGTATCTCGCTAAATATAAAAATCTAATTGTGAGTGGCGACATTCGATGCAGCACTAATGACATATACCTCACTCATGGGACATGATTTCTTTTAAATCCCGCCCTCCCCCACACCCTATAATTAAATATCAGTACAACAAACACACCATTTCCACATTCCATCTGTGTTACAAAGATTGCAAATGTATCCGTTAACCCTAGAATAATGATCATACTTTTTATATGTAAAATCTAATCATTTGTCAATTTGGCACTACTCGTATAGAATGCATTTACCTACTGCTTACGAAGGATTTACAAGCCTACGTTATTTCATTAAATAACTTTATATTAAGACAAAAAATTGTTTTTAGTAGTGTTTATTTTAAGAAAAAGAGGATATAACTTCTCAAGACCTGAATTAGGGGAAACGTAAATCTCAAGAGAGTAAATGAAAACAAAAGTTTTCTCGTTCTCTAAAGTAACTCTAAAAGATTCAATCTCTTATAAAACATCATAATTAATATTTAGTACAATTGACAGAATTGTACACCTTGTGTTCTTCGCAAAACTGAACTAACAAGGGTGTCGAATATAGAACATGGCACTTACCTCTGAAGCGCCACTTTCGCCCCTGGTCGGCGATATCGTTAGAGAGATACAGCATGAAATGCACACAGTGTTGGTCGAAATGACTGAGATTAGTCTTGGGGAAATTTATCAACCGGATTGATCGTTTCATCAAAACATCAAGAGTAATGTTGATAATGAAACAATATTTTTTCAGTTTCGCTGCGAGAGTACAGAGCATAGCTTCCAAGCAGTTGATCACGATTTGATTTTCGGCCTTAGCAATATTAAAAAGATAAAAGTATTGAAAAACTCAATCATAACCAAGGACCTCTGTCTCTCCGTGACAACCGCTTTACCAACATATTATCAAAAACGATTGCTGCCAATAATATGGAATTAAGAATGGAGTATAATATTGACAAAGTCTTGAATTTGAGATATGACATCGATGTACTCGTAGATGACAAAAATTTAACTGGTCTCATTAGCTAATTTGGTAAAGCAGTCCTGGGTTCTAGTCCCAGATACGAATGATATCTTTGTATTTTCTCTTGTTTTTTTCGGTTTCATGTTTCATTTAGGTTATGTTAATATTATCTTCTTCAATGATTAAAGACAAACAATGAGGTTTTTAAAACTTCAATAAAATAATTTAAAAAAATTTAAATTGTATTTAAAAACTTTTATTTTTATTTTTATGCAAACTTTAAGCTTCACAAATCCTACAATTATAACATCCCGCGATTTTTACGGGTCTGCGTTAGTACCTATACCATACTGGGTACTAAGTAAGTTTATGTGGAAATTTTGCCGGTTTATTTCTTTTTATGTTTAATATAATAATAAGAAGGCAATAATATGTATTTATTTATTGATATTTACACCTCACCTAACAATTATTTTTATTTTTTTCATCAATTTAATGTAATGTAAATTAATATTTTGTAAATGAAATCCCCAGCACGGGAAATCCCAGTGAGGATATCATTATTTATTATTTTGTTATAAAAAAGAAGATAATAAAACATTATTATTATTATTAACGTATTTTGTGGGGAAGTTGGGTGTTTATTTAAAGGAATTTATTTAAATTTATGGTGAATACATTTAAAACATTGCCAAAAAGATTAACGGTAGACTAGCCTTTGTTTAAATCGATTGTGAACGCGTGTTTCGGTTCGAAATTGTGATTTTCGCGTATATTTTAAAATTCATTTTGTGAAGGTTTTGGCATTTTTGACGATTGAGTACCGTCCCAAAATATTATTTCTCATTTAATGGAATCTATATCTGCAAATTTGTATGAAATTTTGGGTATAAAAAAAGCCTTGATTTGATTTCCATATGGGGACCGATATGAAAAAAAGTAACTCGTAAAACCTTCTTTAGACATCCGTAAAACCAGTAAGCAATGGGTACTTACGAGTGTTTCGATGTTTTCTTCGTTTGTTGACGTGGTTGCAACTCCAGGACGCTTATCGTCATAAATATCTTCTCGGCCTTCTGTAAAGAGCTTATACCACTTATAAACACTTTTTTGAGACAAAGTAGACTCGCCAAATGCCACAGTCAACATTTTAAGTGCGTTGGAGCACTTTATTCCATTTTTAACGCAAAATTTAATACAATATTCTTTGATCCATTTTTTTCAAAAGTAAAAAATTGAAGCACACGAAAACGTGACTAACCTTTCCAGTTGTCAAAAACAAACCACTAATCCAAAATGGCTGATAATGCTAACATATGATAAACATATGTGTACCAACATAATAAAAAAATCGATAATCGAATGTACACAGCCCGCAAAAATTCAAAATTCGCCTTTTCTTTTGAGCACATCTCGATCAATAAATTAATAGGTGATAGAAAAATGTAATATTTTTTATACTGTTCTTGAATAAAAAACTTTTACACAAAGAATTTACGTAATATTTATTTATTTACGCCCATTACAGGCTTTTACATGGACATTTACAAATAATATTGAAAAGGTACATTTTATAATAGATACATAATATAACAACAACAAAAAAAACAACATAATTTGACATTTTTATCCAGAGTTAAATAGTTTCAAATAACCTAACTGTACTCGATGAAAAAAACCGTATCCTGTTACATTGATATACCAAATACATCCAACAAAATCGAGGTATTTGTTCCCCAGATGTTGAATTCGTCGCAAAGGAGTATAATATTGCGACGCTGATGTTAAACATAAAGAAAACAGAAGAAAAATGAAGTAAACACGGTATATATAATATTACTTTTCTTTTAATGAGTTTTCTCGGTATTCGTACAACGCTTTCCGTGGAACAAATATAACAATAAAATTAATAATAATTGCACCCCAAAGCGATCTAATTAAAGATATAATTTGTTAACCCCCCCCCCCCCCCTCCCCTCGTTAGGCTTGAATGATAGGACATAACGATATATTCATTTGAGGCCATAACGAGGGTACTGAAAGCCTTGTAACATGCTATTACGACTAACGTTCCTGTGTTATAAATAACGAACGAATGAACATAATAAAATTACGTTTCCTCAAATAAAAATTTCATGACGTAAAATTCTTGAGTGGGCATTAGAAAAACACGAAAAATTAAAATAAATTAAGTTTTTACACTTTATTTAAAATAACCTCCAAGCATCATGAAAACTACATTATTATATAGAATAAAGAAGAAAACAAGAAGTGCGATGTGGGTGTGTTTCGTGATTCAAAAGTCTGGCATTCGGGCCTTAAAATTTCTACTACAAAAATAATTTCATCAACGTGTCAATTAGATCAATGCAGACGGTGTGTGAGCGATAGAGCATTGTATTTTTTTATATTTGATTTAGCTCTCTCGGGGCTATAACCAAAAGTAACTAAGTCAAAGGCACACCGGATTCCATTTAAATCTACATGGAAAGCACTTCTAGTTTTATTCGCTTATAAAAAAGTAACTAGATCGGAGTGATTTCGGCTCACGTTTTCAAATTTTATATAAATATCCTTCTTGCAAAAGTTGCATCAATAACTAGGAAGAAATATGGGAGATACTCTCAGACCGGAGTAGTTGATTATCTCAGTATTGTCTTGATGAATGACTCCATTCGGAATCGAAACGTTGCTTGAAATGATTTAGACGTGTTCGGTGACTAGATCTGAAATCCCTCCTACTACCTTCAGTTTCACAAATAGGGATAACATGTACTCCGGGTAATTTGATAATAAAATTTAAAAGTGCAACACAACAGAAAAAGATACAGCTACAAAAAATATGGGAATACAATTTTTAAACTGTCAATTCATGGTAGAATTACATTTGAATGTGGTTAAAAAAATTAGAGTACCGAGTGTCAAATTCATTAATCACATCAGAATATGTATTATCTTATTCTAATTATCCCAATACATTTTATTTGAGATAACTATTAAAAGTTTTTTTTTAATTATATCAATGAAAAAAAATACAGGCAAACCATTTTAAAGAGCGCACGTTTGAATGTATTTGTGCACACCGATCGATAGTATCACGAACAAGCGTCAAACTGGTTCGAACTAGTTTTGGATCGATAATATTTTGGACACTTGGTATGTAGCGACGTTTGTCATAATCTACGAATATTGTCATTGTAATTTGATTAAGTTGAGGTAGTTTATAAGTTTCTCTCGGTAAAATTAGGTTATGATTTTTAAAATGTAGCAATAAATAAAATCTGGTCTTGGTTAACCATTAACCCTTCAAGCAAATCAATTTTATATAATCTTTACGGGTAATTTAAACAGAGAAATATAATCTAGTCTTTTCTCATAATTGAAAATGCCATATTTGTTAGTTACGTTATAGTTAATGTTAGTACAGTATCCCAAACTCAAACACAAGAATTGATTTCTCCACTGAGATGGGTAGTATACAGAGGAGTGCACATACCATAGTTTGTAATCAGGGAAGGCAGTAGGAAAAATAGTGAATTAATTGACTTTAAAAAAAGTTACCCCAGACAACCCCCTTCGTAGCTAAGAAAGGCTAAGTCGCTTTCTGTGGCCGATGTTAGTGGCATTACTTAAGCCAAATCAAATATCCAAATTACCGCTTTATTTATACATATTACATGTCAATTACCGAAAATATAAAAAAAAATCCTCAAATAAATACACACAAACAATATTTCGAAAGAAAGTCAATATAATAGTATCATTATTTTGTTAGCAGAGTTGTACTAATTAATAGTTGTACCAACAGATGGCACTGATAGCTACATTTGTAAGCATTATCGAAAAGTACTGCTTTTTAAACAGTACTTAACACCAATGAGTCGTCCCATGAAACGCATTGTGCGCACATTTTTTATATAGAATAAAGTCAACATCTGAATATGACATGTGCGATATTTTGCATACTTAGTTCCTGCATTTGACACCTATATAGTGTAGCGCGTGCAGCATTGCTATTCATAGTCGGTATTTTTGAAAGCATAGATTGATTTCTTGCCATATTTTAAACATTATTTATATTTTTATGCAAGTACGGTGAGGTGAGTAGTGCTTATGTGCCCATATGGATTACACGCCCCTGGTACTATATTGTTAAAAACAAATATTTTGTAAATAGCCTTAAGAACCATAATTATGTACCTTACTTTTTTATCGTGAGTCAAAATAAAAAGAATATTTATCGAAACGTCAAGAGATTTTTTATCCATCCAGTACTTCACTACGGCACTATACAAACATGAATCCCTTTATTCTGATTTGCATGTACTTCTCTACGTAGATTTAAATAATGTCGACGAATCGTCGATAAAAGCAATAAATAAGGTAAGTATTTCAAAAATACACGGACGAAATGCCTACCGTTATTAGGCCCTGCTCGGTATACATAAACCGGAAATGAATTAAGCACATGCGGCCGACGATTTTCTCCTTAGTAAGGTTTCTATGGTTCCCTTCACTAGGCAAATGCGGAGAAAGTTCAATAAAGATCACAGTCAATACAAACGCTCTATAAATAAGTAAAATACATGTCCTCGTAGCTTTAATTTGCAATCTAGCTACTTAATAGGTAAGGCAAAAAATTAGCTACATAAAAATAGAAAACGAAATACGAAAGAATGTTACTGAGAAAGTTAGAAAACTTAAGATATGGTTAATCCAGGAGAGACGCCACACATTTTGAAAGCGTGACAACAAAAAATCGGTTTTGCAAATAAATGCACCGAATTACTTTTTTATACAAATATGTATTAACACTTCCTATACGGGGGAAGATTATAACGCGCTGCCCGGTGCAGCACTCCGAGTTACCCCACGCAAATTCACAATAATATTGCTTTTTAAGCCAAAAATAAAAATACAAGCAATTTTCTATACGATAATTTTTCGCGGAATTTTTCGCTCCCAAAGTTGCTGCACAGTTCTGGAGGTGCATGGTGCAGGTCTTCTTAAGTCATTAAAGAGAAAAATTTGATGGAATTTAGCAAAGCAGGGTTGCTCTATTTTTGTTACTAAATAATTTTACCAAAATTCAACACACACGTTGCAATCCCCTTCAATGGGCCCCGAAGAGTCCTGGTAAAAAGTCTATATGAGCAAATTTCACATTTTGACTGCATCCTTTATGGGTATGGTTTTACATGCCTTAACCTTTCAGGGGATGTCAAAATATATACTATTTGCTTACGTTTAACAGTTGCTTTTTGCAATGTCGGAATTGTATTCGCATTCTTAAGTATATTTGAAGGAACTTCTTTCTGTCACAACTGTAAGCTCAGATTGGGCAGATCTAGATCCAGCACATGTAGATGGAGAAGTTTCAGATAATTAGAGCTTCAGTGGGAGGATCTGATGGGATATCCATACTGGAGTCATCATGTTAAGGTTCGAAAAGGAATTCCATAATTTAAATCCGTCTCGTGCTTTGATATTCTCCATTTGAATACTTTTTCTATAACCAGCATCAGATTTTCTTAGTCCACTCTCCTCTGATAACGTTGTTCTTCGTATGTACTTCCTCGGCAACTCAAAATAATTTAAAATATAGTAATGTAGGACAATAATAGATATCTCTCCCCATATTGTGTTAGAAATTCAATCCCAAAAGAGAAACGTGATCACTCAAAAAATAAAAAAATTTAAGGATCTTAAAAATAAAAATTATCACTTACTTTATTGACTCCGCTACGCTTGTAATCGGTACTAGTATGTCAATTACCTAAAACTTCCATCAACGCTTCGCGAACGCCACAAACGTCATCACAGCCGAGTACGCAATGACTTATTTCGTTCAACTCCGGAGCCCCTATCGAACTGTCTTTGAAAAATATTCGTATCTCAACCACATTCAAAGTTGTTACGAGTGTGGCGTCTCTTCCCCCGTGGCGTCTCTCCTGGATTTACCCTATCTGTCTTACAATAGAAGCATAACATTCTGCTGGAATTCGTGTGCTGGCGTCGTTTGCGTGACTGAGACAAATTATCATATTATTTCTCGCTTTCTTTGAAGTCAATTTTCGTACACACAAGAATAAAATAAGGCGTTGTTTTCTTTGCGAGCTCCGAGAGATAATAAGTTGGAAATAATCTAATGTCTGCACCGCACCGGGAATAAGGCGAGCGGAATAAAATTTTTAACAAGGTAAGTTGGTGTTAAATTCCTGTAATTAGGATAGGATAACTTTGTTGCTTTTTCTTTTAGTTCTACAAACGTCCCCTGGTTTCTAAACGAGTGCTAAAAATTATTTCATAAACATCAAATATTGTATATTTGTTTGGTTTAAATTACTGAAGCCTACAAAACATATTTTCTTCTGTCTATTTCGTATTTTTATCCAGAATTGTTAATATTATCTTCTTCAATCATTAAGTATTACGATGAAGCTTATAAGCTTCAATAATTTAATCCGAATAAATTGAGCGTAACATTTTTATTCATAGCCATGACTAGCTAACTAATGAATCATCCATGCAAGTGATTTGTGTAAATAGGCAAAAGATGATCCATATAAATAAAATATACGGTATATCCAAGACACCATCTAGGTTAAAAAAATCGGAAGAACTTTTCATTCACACCAAAAGATGGCAGCCATAAGTTTTCGGAAATCATTGATGAAAATGTTAGTAATTCTCAAATGGAAGTATGATGTTGAAAAAATAAGACCGAATGTAACTAGGTAAGAGTAGGACTAGAATACCGAAGTTCCAATCCCAGTGGCGACCGTTACCTTTTTGTTTCCTGTATATTCGTATATTTCGGAGAATGTGATTAGGAATAATTAATACTTGAGGGAAAGAAGAAAAAACATTATAAGGTTGTGACAAATCTCATTTATCACAATTAGAGACACAATCTAAACATTACAAGCTATATTTACTTGCAGCATTATCCTTGAATTGACCAAACTGTTTGTTTAATATTAAATAGTAGGAAAACTAATTTTACAAGAAAAGAAACATTATTTTTATTTATTTATATTATAGAAATAAACCAGTACATTGGTTACAGTGAGAAAAAAATTCCAAAAATTCAATTACATAATGGATACCCATTAAGGTGGTCCAGGCCTATATAGTAAAAAAAAAAAAATCAAATATAGGTGTAGCCGTACCCTTCATTTGTTACACCTACCATTCCTATGATGTGTTAAAAAATTCATCCCCTTATCTTATATACAAGGGGGTGCTCATCGAATTATAAGTTTTTGACAAAATTTCAGGATTTTAAATAAAACACGTAATTTAAGGTATATTAATATTACAATTATTTTAATCAAATAAGTATTCAAATTATTTAAATATGAATAAAATTTTGTAACAAAGTAATACTTAACATAATATTAGTCGCAATCTTTCAAAACTATGTTTGTTAACTCCTTTTTGGATGTTTCAGTGGAAACGATTTTTCTATTTTGTTCAACGATGTGAAGTAAAAATTGCTTTTCTTCCTCAGTCTTAGTGAGTAACGTGTTGTAATCTTCAAACAGTTTAACTCCTCTCTCCGCTGTATCATTGACAACACACAAATTTGTGACGCAGCTTTTGCCTTGAAGGTAATCAACATTGTCATTCCAAGTCTCAGGAGGTAATTGCAAGAAAAGTCCTTGATTTCAAGAACTAAGAGTGTTTTCAACGTTTTTTGTGTTGCAAAAGCATCTAATGTAACCTCTGAGGAAAGCTTAGCAGAGTCACCTCGTACTGAACGATTACCGACATCAGAATTTATTTTTTGAACAATGGCCTGTTTCTCAGCATCATACAGCTTGTCAGAAAACAAGGCAAATGCAATAGTTCATCTGACAAATACCATAAGTGACGCTCTAAGACATCCCTAGCTGCTATACTGATTTCAGAATCAATGGATTCATACACTATTAAGCTCTTCCAAAGTAGTAAGTCATTTACTGGCGCATCTGCTGCCAAAGGCGCTTCGATCCAAACTTTGGTGTAGATGAGCACACCAAAACTAACAAATCGAACAATTTGTTTTTCTTCTCTCTTGGTTAGTTTAAATTCTTGTAAATTATTTCTAAAGAGAAAAATCTTCAAAGCATACAGCAATTTCGCCATCCAACGAGCATGATGAATCGGACCTGGAGCGCGCCAATGTATCTTCGTAGGAGGTTTGTTCAAAACAATCCTGGTGAACTTTATTAGCTCTTCGTAATCATCACGAACTTGATTATCTCTAGATAGAGCGGTTGTAAGACTCTCAAGAGTATTTTCAGCGAACTGTTCTGCGTTCTTATCGAGGTCAAGACAATCATAGTCCTCCTTCGGTAATGTTTCCCAAATATAAAAAATGTAAAATGCTTAATTTGTACTTTTTAATATATTATAATAAAACTAATATAAAACTTTTTTCCACTTAATTTTATTTGACTGTAACCAGGTTCAGCCTGTCAAGACCATCTTCAGGCTTATATAAACAAATATGGGGGAGGGTAAAAGGGGTGGTCTACAAGGATTTTATTCGAATATATGGGTTTTCTTACAATTGTTACTAAGTGGTTTTTGGCTGTCTAATTTATAATTATTTAGGTTTTTTCCAGTAGGCTTAATTACCTCGGACTTGTGGCCTTACTTCAATAATGTTTGGGAAAAACCTTAAAAGTAATATGCATTATTAATGACCTGGAATAATTATATCACCATAAATATAATAACAATTTGACAACACTAAAAATTATGTCATTAATAATGCATGATACTTGTAAGGTTTGTCCCAAACAATATTGAAGTAAAGCTACAAGCCCGATGTAATTATGCCTACTAGAAAAAACCAAAATAATTAGAAATTAGACAGCCAAAGACCACTTAGTAACAATTGTAAGAAAACCCACATATTCAAATAAAATCCTTGTAGACCACCCTCTTACCCTCCCCCATATTTGTGTATATAAGCCTGAAGATGGTCTTGACAGGCTGAACCTGGTTACAGTCAAATAAAATTAAGTGGAAAATAGTTTTATATTAGTTTTATTATAATATATTAAAAAGTACAAATTAAGCATTTTACACAAAAATTTCAAAAACAACACTCGATTGAGCACCCCTTTTTACTTGAGCCATCTCGCTGAAATTTTACTATGTTATTACTATGAATACATGTAACAAATTCACGGAGCGGTCAGATGAAAAATAATAAAAAAAAAAATTTGGACCACCCTAATACCCATGATATGTTTCCTTGTAATGTCTTATTTATATATGTATTTACCAGGTGACATGTGTTATGTATAAGTGTGTGTGTATGTGTGAGTTTATTTGTATGTGTGAGAAGTGGTGATCTACATAATATAGTATAGAAGTGATGCAATATGTATGCGCATTGAGGAGTTTATATCATTGTCAAGATGCACCTTTTGAATGTTAGATCTGAGAAAACCAGGTGTCACATGTACTGCTTTGGAAAAAAACTAAAAGAAAGGAAAGTGTCGGCATCAATCACTAACATTCTGGCAGTCTGGCATCATCAGCAAGAAAACAGAGTAGTCTGGAAAAATAAGATGTCCAAACCAGTGAACATGGGATGTGGAGTCAGACAAGGAGGAAGTTTATCACCGATCCTGTTTAACGTTTATATGGACAATTTGAGTGAAAAACTCACCTCGGCAAATGTAGGATCTCACATGGGAAATACATGCATCAACAATATTACATACGCAGATGACATGGTTATTCTATCGCCAAGCATCAAAGCTATGAGGAAACTGATAAAGCATGCCTGTTCGTGGTCTATAACCCGAGTAAATCTGTGTTGATAGTGTTCAAGGCGGGCGCAAGTCCTTCAAAAATATGACCAGTTAGCCTAAACAATACAAAAATATCATAAAAATCCGAGGTCAAGTATTTAGGACACATTATAACAGCTCAAAGATGATGCAGATATTGAACGGCAGAGAAGATCACTATGCATTAGAGCAAACATGATTTCTCGAAGATCCATCAAGTGTAGCCCAGAAGCAAAAAGGCATCTTTTCAATACATGGTGCACCAGTGCACCTCGGAGTTGTGGACCAACTTTAATAAAGAAACCTTTAAAATAATGGAAGTGCAATATAATAACTCGTATCGAATACTTTTCGGACTGTCCTGGTACTGCAGGGCCACTGAGATGTTTGCGGAAGCGCGCATCCCCGGATTCCGAGCCCTAATCAAAAAACGGATCGACAAGTACAGAACGCGACTAGCAAAGAGCGAAAACACCTTTAAGATGGCAGCACTGGACTTCTGGGAGGGTCCAATTTACAAGAGGTTTATCATATCTTATCTTTATATATTTGTCCCATACAATATTTTTATATGTTATTATATTTACACATATTATATTATATGGAACTCGTGGGATTGCACAATCCGCCCCGAGATCTGGAATAAACATTATAAAAAGGTCAGTGAACCCAAAAAAATGTCAATGTTAACGTTGTTTAGGTAAATATTATAGAATTAATGAAGATCAATTTTTTGAGAGCAGAGATTTATTTGAGATAGATCGTCTGGATCACATAGACAAAATAGTCTGATATTTAACCATTAATGGCAGACTTTTAATCGACCCTTCAAAAACACAAATTGTAATTATCGGAAACCAGCGGGTGTAAACAAAAGTAGACGAACCCTCGCTCGAGTTGTTCAACGTTCACTGAACGATTTTCACATTTTCATCAACATAAAAGCAAAAAAGTTAACTGATCGGCCTGCTGGTAAGAGTTAAAAAAAATTTGAGTGATCACTTACCGTAAATACCGTAGAAAGATGATAATACCTCCAGCATACATTGAGATGGCAATATAGCACTAGCGCCACAAGCGGCCAGCGTTGGCGGAATTGGGGTTATCAAGACGATTTTTGAGACGTCACACTTAACCTAACCTAACCACTCGGCCAGTGTACGAAAGGAAAAGGAAAACAAGTGAAAAAATGTATTAAGTTGGAAAATCGTTCCTTAATAATCGCACACGCTACAAATAACAACGAGGTAATTCGAATTATAACAGATAATCAAACTTTGTTGAAGCAAAGGGTGTGATATGAAACAGTTCAGAATTTGGTACCTACAGATTTTGTCAAAGTTTATTATGCCTCGTTCACTCCTTCTTTTCGCAAACAAACAATAAGAAAAACGCTGGTACGAATATTTGATTAGTCGATGTAATTGGTGTAAAATTGATCTTATAAGTCAAATAGAGCGACTGTAAACGATTTGCTTTCTCTCTCTCTGTTTGCTCAAGTGACGAGATAATCATTTAAATTTCAACCCTTCCCGACATGCACCAATGTTACAAGGATAGACTTTACAAACGCCACTTTTAATCAAAAACTAAAGAAGCTTTGTCACCAGCTAATAAAACTGCTTCCATTTCAAATAAAATCCTTTCATTTATTTTATTTCCCCCGTCCTTCGCCACTGTAAGACTTTTTTAGAGTACTATTAAATAAAATGCTAAGAGGAGATTCCGTACCGAATAATAATAATCAGCTGACACTAAAGGCTGGTTCTGTTCCGCTGATAAGAAATGTCGTAGACAGTTTGTAGACAACGATAATAATTGAATCCGTCACGTGACTCGCCGCCCGACCTACGTTGGCTGCTAGCGGAACGTCGGCAAGGAGGGGTAGTTTCATTGGCTTTACTGTGTGCAGTTTTCATTGAAATTATATAACTTTACTAGCCTCGTGATATTCTCGGAGGTGTGCTATGTTGCTCTGCTCCTGCTTTCACGTCATTGTGAAGTTTTATTACGTGTAGCACATGGTTAGTTGATGCAAGAGAGAAGTAGGGCGGTAACTTTCAGAAAATAATAAGAACAATAATTGTGTAGCTCCAGTTTTGGAGAAATGTGGTAAAATGAAAATATTTTTTACAAATATCTGCACGTATAAATTCAAATACTGTATATGGATATAAATTTGTTAAAAAAATGGACATGTAAAAGCCGAACTCTTTTTAAGAGATACATCATCGACGGCCTGCATGGTCGAGGGGTAAGGCTCTCGACTACGAATCCGAAGGTCGCGGGTTTAAATCACAAGAAATTTTTATTTAATTCATTTGTCTTGTTTCACAATTAAATCATTTATAAATAATATATGGCATATTCGCACGTTCCAGAGTGGAAGATACTCACAGTATCGCCCTGGTGAAAGACCACCATTCAGAATTGAAACGTTGCTTGAAATGGCTTTTAGCCGTGTTTGGTGACCAGATCTGAATAGCCAGGTATTCCCCACCTTCCTCTTCCCCTTCTCCTTCCCCTCCCCAATACCTTCACCTCACAACATTCCCCAATTGGGAATGCCATAGTCTCACTGGCTCCAGATGAGGGACTCTTATGAGGTATTCATATAAAAAAATATAAAAAATAAACATCAATATTACGCTGACATATTTTGAAAAGATTCTTTTTTCTAAACTCTGCGATTTGTAAAAGTATTCAATTAGTCTAAATGGTGTGAACTTAATAAACTTCTTTCAAACATTAGTAAACGTCAAACGATCAATCTTTTTAGAATGAATCATCCTCTCAATTTTCAATATAAAATCAATAACATTTCTCTCTCGTCTGTTAACGAATATAATGATCTTGGCATTGTTTTCGACTCTAACTCACATCAATTTTATTACTAACAGAGGTTTAAAAATGCTCGGCTTCATTCTTCAAAATGCCAGAAACTTTAGGAATATTTCAACACTAAAATAATTATAGTCTTCCTTAGTTCGTAGTCAAGTAGAATATACGAGTAATTCTTCTATATGGTCCCCTCACTATAAAATTCATTGCGACTCCATTTAAAAAATTCAACATAAATTTCTAAGATATGTTAACTATAAACTCGGTTTTCCTATTGAAACTATAAATTACATCAGGTAGAAGAATTTTTTCTGATTTAACTTTTATTTTCAAAATTGTAAATGGTTTTATAGACAGCCCGGATATCGTCACCTTAATTACATTTAATATTCCAACTAGAACTACCGATCTAAAATTTTGTTTAACTGTAACAATAAGTTCAGAACTGAGTCTTTCAAATATTCATTGGTACCTCGACTTCACACAGTAGGTAATACATATTCAGATATAGTAGACATTTTCAACTGCTCTGAATTAAATACAAATAAACGATTATTGCATACATTCTCTATAATTATTAATATATGTGTCTAGAGTATAAGTAAGTGAATGTGAGGTATGTTTTTGATTTTTCGTCTCTGAAGTTATTACTTAGAATGGTACTTACACTATGTTATTCCTGTATTTGTTCGATATATTATCTTTGAACCTACTGTGATGTGTTTTGCACCTGTTTATTATAACTAACTTTATATGTAAAAGCCCATATAGGGCGTATATTATACAATAAATAAATAAACCTATTACTAATATTACTAATTTAGGATGTTTTTAATTAATTATTAAATAAATTTGAAGTGTTATTATTTAAAAACAATATTTATTGTTATTATATTATTATTATTTATTATTATTGTTATTATTTTTTGATAGAGACATTAACTAATCTACTAAACATGGAATGAAAAGCTGATAAATTTAAAGCAAAAGGATGATTAGAAGTATTATGTATAACGATGTCTGTATAAGTATTTTTTTGATATATATTAAATTCAAATTTATTATTATCAGTAGAAATATTTAAGTCTAAGAAATTAATTATACAATTTCGTCCTATTTCTATGGTGAATTTAATCATTTGATGGAGTTTATTTAGGAAATTAACATCAATTTTCAACATGTTGATATGTACATATTAATGAAGTGGTGATTATAAAGCAAATTTTAATTCATTTATTAATAATGACACCACGAAGTGAATACTTTCAATGACACAGAATCTTGTAAATATCCAACTTTTCTTCACTTAGTACATAAAACTTGCTTGCCCACTTTATACCCGCGTTTTATACTAATAAGAACATAGGGAAATTATTTTTTCTTTTCTTTTTTTTTACATTAACTCCACACAGGGAAATAATTTCCCTCAAGGTCTATATCATATTTGGAGATGCTGTGTGGGAGGTCTTTTAGAAGATAGGAAAGAGTGAAACTGGGTTTTGAAGATACCCATGTTGTAGGAGGGAGAAAACACAAAGGGCGGCAGATCATTACTTAGGTGACCTGTTGAACACGAGAACGAGTCGTAGAAGCAACACAACCATGTACAAATGTTGGGCGCGCGTTTGGCGTGTTTCCCGACTGTGCACTGATGCCGAAGGGGTCAATGACGCCAGTTTCTCAGAGCATCTTCCATTAAAATACCGATAGAACAGCACTCTCACCTGACGTCTGTGCTCCAAAGATTGCAATCCGTTTGTTAAGATAAGGGAATCTATCAAACGGACCGCCCTTTCTGCAGAGTAAAGGGTTTTTTTAGATATTTTGGGGCTCCCGACCAGAGGTGGCTGCCAAATTCTATAGTGGGGCGCACTTGCGATTTGTACAGGGTAAAAAATTGTGTACTATTACAGTATCTGAGGGCTCTGTATAATAGGCCCAGCTTCTTAGATTCGAGTCCCCATACCTAAGCTGGTCACTTAGGGTTACACCAAGCATATCAATTGAGGGCTTATTGGGAAGATTGCTTCCATTAAAGGAGGCTAGATTGTCATTTCAATCCCTTTCAGACGTAATCAGACATGATTGGGTCTTTGAAATATTAAATTCGACGAGGTTATTCTTACCCCAAGAGGAAACCCTCTCGAGGTAAACTTAAAAACTTCTAAAGATAGAGATCATAAAATAAGCCACTCGTAAATGAACAAACTATTTTGCAATGACTGTCCCTCATTCTACATAGGTGAGATATCTCTAAATATAAATATTCATCATGGAACACCATAATTTGTTAGTTTCCCAACCATCTCACTTCCACCGATCATATTTTTAAGGATAAAGATAAAAAAATTATAATTTTGAATCACTGGAACCTAATAGATAAAAATCGTAAATAATAATTCTAGTGTACTGAATTACCAAGAAAATTTACCGTATAGTCCTATTCTAAACATATTTCCAGTAAACATATCTGTTATTCCCGTAAACCCCTAATCACCCCTTCCCCTTTTTTCCCCCGCCACTACAACATCTAAATATTTATGTACCTATGTCTGAGAGTTTTTTTTGTATATTGCATTAGTTTTAATATTGTCCTGATGATAAAAGGGTACTTCCGAAACCGGTCGAGCAATATATTTAAATAAAGTGATTTAAAACAAATGTTATGTGTTCGACCGGTTAGTGGTTGAGTTGCCATCGTTTCTGAGTCGCAACCAGGCGTCGTGAGTTCAATTATTCAGCTGGTTAAGTCCTCCATAACGATACAAGCAACATCTTCCACTCACTGTGATGGTAGTAGGAGATTTTCAAATATCGTCAGTTTATTCATAACCCGGGAATGTTTGTCTTTCTTTTTAAAAAATATGCTTTTTACGAATATGAAAAAAAAAATTGATAAAAGTAAAATATTTTTTTCGATCTCCTTATAAAAAAACTACTCAAAGGGTGAATCAAAGAACGAGAGGCGTTTTTCTAAAAGATTTTGTTTTATGTGATAAACCCTGGTACATATTGTATATTAATTCCCCTCTCGTTCTTAATTATAAATTCGCTTTAATTAACTCTAAACGCCACCAAACGATTGGCTAAAGACTGGAGATTGTGAGATCTGCCGGATACTAAACAGTTTTTTTTTGCAGTATCTTGTTATTCTACACCTATACGCCGGTTGCTAAATTTCCTTACTGAGCCACCCAGTCTTTCTGCCGTAAGGGTCGAGACTAATCTTGTTATATTTTCACGTGGGAGGAATCCACGATCAAAATGTAAAGGGTTTTTACCTCTTTATATCTGGAATCGAGTAAGCCACCTGGATTTGTTTAGCTGTAGCGATTTTCACGTTGTTAGGAAAATGGTAACGACATTATAATGGTGATTATAGGAGTAGCTTTACAAGTCTCAAGTGTGTTTTTTTCTTATTTTCTGTAGAAACATGTAGCATTTCTGAATAAAGTGTTACTATGTAAAACTCTGAATACGTACAAAAGAGATACGTAGTGTTTTTTTCTTCATTTTATGAAAAAAAACGTGGATCAATGATGCTATTCTTTGCAAAGATTCTCAAAACCATTTATTTTTATTTTATTGAATGAATTTTACTTTATAATCAATTACTAATTGTTATTGTGTTTAATTAGTAGAATTCCATTATTACTTATTTTAATTGACCAATTTTTTTTTTCCTTTTCCCGTTTTTAACATTATAAAATACATTTTTTTTACGTGACCTACGCACTTTCGGCTGTTCGAAAGCAGTGGGACTATGGCAACCTCGATTGGGTTATGATGTGGGGATGAAGAGAGTGGGAAGGAAAGAAGATGAGGAAGAGAAAGATTGGGATGTATCTGTCTATTCAGATCTGGTCACCATACAAGGTTAAAGCCATTTCAAGTTCTCTTCCGAATGTTTGTCTTTCAGAAGGGCGATATTGAGAGTACCACTATGTACTTTATCGAATGTTTTCACTTAATTTTTTAAAAACATTCCAGATTTTCTATCGGTTTCGTTAGTGTATGCACTTATGTATGCTTCAACACGTATTTAATGATTTTTTTTAATTTACTGTTTTGTAGAATTATTTTCACCTGCCCACAGAAACAGGTATTTTGAATGCTGACATTTTAATGAAATAAGCGTACGAATTTGTAATTTTCTAGGAAAAATTCAATGATCATTGTGTGGTGAAGGAAACATCACGGACAATAAAAAAAGCTTTAAACATTGAATTTTTAAAAATCTACATGCTATTGTTCCATTCGCGAGAGTTAGAAAAAGTTTGCGGCCTCTCTAGAACAAAGGAGATTTGCATGCATCCTTAAGGGTTGCTTTTATTATCATTACCTCTGCAGGCTTTACGATGATCATGCCCCTTTAACGCTCTCCTCATTCAAATCCTTGAATAAATTCATGACTTTACGTTGTTTTTTATACTGTACCTCCCAAGGCCACTTTTACATAAAATTACGTTCGGCTGAAAAATAACGAAAATAATTTGGTTTATTTTCATGTAATAAATATATTGAAATGATTTTTTTTTCCATTATACTGATGATTGATTACTGATGACATGACTTTACGTGTTTTATACTGTACCTTCCATATCATTTTACACGAATTACGGGAATGAATTTTCGACTTAAAGGCAAATAAATTATTCTTTTGATTACAAACATGTAGTAAATGTATTGTAATGAATATATTTTCAGACAATGTTTTGCATTATATGAAAGGGAGCACGTGTGTAGCTAATCATTGAAACATGATGGATTTCGTAGATATTTATTGTTGGTATTAGGCCTTTGTTAGTAGTACTGAGTAGCGTATAAAATATTCAATTTCGTTCAATCCAAAAATCATTCCTTATGAAATAGCTTTCGTAGTCTGATGTACACGTGTTACGTAATTTTCTTAAACAACTGACCATTTCTCAAAAAGGGCCTCCATATGCCATCTCTAAAGATGACATATTAGGTCCTAAGGGAAACAAGTTCCCAAGGGGCCTGAGGAGGCAGAGTTAAAATAAAAGAAATACGCGTTGTTTTCGCCAGTCAGTGATTGATATAAAAAACATTCACTAAAAGAAAATAATGTTTAATTGCTATATTAAGCAACTATCATTGCTTATCAACTAATTTGCACGTTTCATAAAATTAAATTTAACTGTAAAATGAAACGTGCAAAAAAAAAAACTCCTTATCGAGTGTTCCACACGTGCATCTGATATTAAAAAAAATGCATTAAGTTCAATAATAATATTAATAATAACGTTTTATTATCTTCTTTTTTATAACCAAATAACAAATAATGAGATTACCTCACTGAGATTTCCCGTGCTGAGGATTCCATTTACAAATTATGAAATTAAATTAATGTGATTGCAGAAAAAAAAATTATTGTAGGATGAGGTGTTTTACGTGCAGTTGAGTTGTTTCGGTGTTAATCTATTTTCTATTTCCGATCTAAGTAACGTATCCAGCATTTTATTTTATTTTTAATTTTATTATTGTTGTTGTGATTTTTAGTGAGAGTGGTTTTAATGGAACGCAAAAGCCTTAAATATATATATAAATTTAACTGCATTTTCCGGATATTAAACGGACCGAAAAAATTCTTTTGAAAACAAGTCGACTGCGCACACAATCTTAAAAGGGTATAATTACAATCGCAGAAAGTCCCAATCCTCCGATCACACGTCATATCAATCACATTCCATCGTCACTGTCCTTCCTTCCCAATTGCACTGATCTCCCTTCCCGTCGATGACCCATCTAACCTCTTCTCACCCTTCAATTTTCGTTTCCCCATTTCCTCGGTATATAGAAAACTGTGACCGGTCATATAACATCTTTCTGACCACAAAAACGCCATTTTCGAGCCGGTCCATTGTGCTCTACGAAACAGGCACCGCAGCCGTTCCCCTTAAGGAATTATATTGTTTAGGTTTCGTGAAAATACTGAAGAGTCGGGAATAGATGAATTTCCTTATTTTATTTATTAACGTTATATTCGGATTATTTGTTCCTTTGTTTATCTTTAGTTTTTCCATTAAATTTAATCTAGGCTCGTTGTTGTTAAGCAGGACGTGATTATTCGCTGATGGGATGTTCTGCGAATTTTGACACAGGGCTTTACCACGGCCGAAATAACTGTCACATTAAAAAAATAAAAATGCTTGCAATATTTAATAACGACATCATATATATATATATATTTAATTATTATGAAATGTTTATGATTTTACGTGACATGAAAACAAACAAAAAAAACTGCTGTTTTAAACTTATTTAATAATTTTATAAATTATTGTTAGAATTCCTCGATGAAAGCCAACCTTAGATCGAAGAGGACACCAGAAGAAAAAGAAAAGAAAATGGGGAAAGGGGAAGTTATTTCAGAAGAAACAGAATGTGAACTTAAAAGTTCTCTAATGGCTATGTTTTGTAAACAAATATGTTATTTATAAATTAATTAATTTATGAATAATATATAGTATATTTGCGCACGTTCCAGAGTGAAAGATACTCTCAGTATCGCCCTGGTGAAAGACCACCATCAGGATTGAAACATTGCTTGAAATGGCTTTTAGCCGTGTTTGGTGAATAGATCTGAATAGCCAGGTATTTCCCCACCTTTCTCTTCCCTTCTCCTTCCCCTCCCCAATACCTTCAGCCTCACAACATTCCCCATTTGGGAATGCCATAGTCTCACTGGCTCCAGATGATTGGGAGCAGTTGGGACTCTTGTGCGGTGTTATATAAAAATAAATGTTATTTGTCCAAGTTCCTAAAAGTAGGTATACCATATTCCACTCATAATTTAAATATCCTAGCCTAAAAACCTAGATTACTTAAACAAAAATTCTACGGATTATTCTTGAACAGAAAAATACTAAAAACAATTCCTTAACTTAATTATTTTATTCGCTTCAGTCCATTTTGTTGCCACGTTGTCCAATTGATGTTTTACTGAGAGAAAGCATATTCATACACCCGTTATAGATCGTTATTGTCCCTGGGTTTAGTTTGTAGATTTTATTTGGCGGTCTTCGAAGTATATCCACCCTTCACATCATCAATGCTACGCTGCTAGTTTAAAAACTGTGATGGTGGCCATCTTCAGAAAAACATTTTGTTTTGTAAGGGAATGTAAAATGAAAGAACTCCCAGCTGCGGAAAGGTTGCTTTGACTATTATCCCTTTGACGAAATACGCAAAAAAATCTGCGCACTTTTCCAGCGCAGCATGTAAATATCTCGTCATATAAAGAGGTTACGCTGTGACGTCACCTGTCTCCTGGGAGACAGAGTGTAACCTATCACTATGTCGTCATTCTGAGATAAGGTGACGTCACGGAACATACGTAAATAATGGAACCACTTGGGAAACACAGCGAAACCTCGGTGAGACGTGGTCCACTGCAACGTTAACACTGCCATAACGTAGTATACTATTTGATTAAATTTAAGAAGGAGAACCAACTTGATAGGCTATTTCTTCTGCAAACTAATATTTTGATAGGAGAAACATCATTACGGTTTCTCTCACAGATAATTACTGCACAATTTAACTGCTCGGAGCCGTTGGAGCAATGGCATCCTAAATATGGGGAATGTTGCGAGAATGTTAGTGGAGGAAGGTATGGAGAAGGGAAGACAAAGTTTGTGAAGTACCTGCCTATTCAGATCTGGTCAATAAACATAGTTGAATCCATTTTATTTCTTTTTACACTTACTCCATGCGTGATTCGATTTAAAATGTATTTGTGGGTACTTTTTAAATTATGTTTGGGGTCTTCTATACAGGCCGATATTATGCTTGTGAAAAAAATTTTAAAATAAAAAAACATAATTTGCCAATTTTTAACCCACTTCCATTGGGTCCGTGGTCAAGGACACTTCCGCTCTGCTACAGTGTCGTAAAATCAGGTTTTATTGGGTATTTATATTGGCATTTCTATGTGCTGCTTCTTTCATAAAATAAGGTTCGTTAGTGAAATAAAATAACATCATTTATTTTCATATAATAAGGAAAATAACCTTCGGATCGATTTCACACAAAAGACCTTTTGAGGGGTCTCCTCAAGGTGATGTAATCTGTATAGATGCTGTGTTCGGGGGAAAGAGTGTAAAAAGGTGAAATCGGGATATAAAAAGACCCCTGGCTGGTCAGATAGAAGAAAGAACAGTTTTTTAGTATCTATAGATGACAGTACATATATTATACGTTGATTTATGGAACACACTCCAGGGTTTGAGACTCAATTTCAGTAACAATTTGTTTTTTTTTTTCATTAAATCACATTTGGAAAAAAATGGTAATATTAAGAGATGTACCCGCAATTCCATTCTGATTTACGTGATTTTTCCAGGTAAGAATGAATTGAACTACAATATTTTTATAAAAAATTAAGTTGTTGTAATCGCTAAATAATGGGCGATTGGATGGAAGTCGAAGAAGTCTCAAGATGACCTCGCATGGTTGAGTGAATTATATGTGTAAATTTTGATTAAATACAGAGGAAGTGTCAACACAGGGCTGTATAAAATTCCACCCTTTTTTGTCTATGCTTCGGCTTAGTTTAATCAAATACCATCAGGAAAGCTGTTGGGGTTTAGGCCCTGATTCCATTAAAGGGGTTTGACGGAATATCTCTCCTAGTTCTAGAAAATCTTAAAAATCATATCAAATTCACAACACTCCCTGGTTGGTAGACGAACTTCCATTAAATTCGTGCGTGCGGAGTTGAAATTCCGCAAAAAGCTTTACAAGTTCCACATCGAATACATCATTCGAATCCCAGCAGGAATGAATGAGCTCAATCGTCTAAATTCGCCAAAACTACCCGACGGCCGTTATATCGACATAAACCGTACATTGGTACAATCCTGCGCATCCCGTAAGAATTTCTTCCCGCGGGAGTTCCAACTATACTCGTACAATCGGCAGCGATGTAAAGACTCGGCCTGAATGGTCTTGCCTAAATGGAACACGTGAGCACAAAGAGAAGTGTAGTGTGTGTGTTCGCATGCGGCGTGAACATATACGGAGGGTGTGACGGGCCTTAACCGGGGAGTAATGAGAAATTGAAAACGGCCTTCGCAAAGTGAGAAGGTACTTTAAATTACATACTTTAACATTTTTAGCTAATTTTGATTAAGTGATATGTACATATCATTTTGGTCTCCGGTGACTTCTTTTCATTAATTAGTAACAAAAAAATTATATTTCTTTTACATATCGAACGCCCCTCGCGTGTGCAAGATTTTTTGTAAAAAAGTTACCATATTTGAAAATTAGATCAACTTTTTTTTTTTTTAATACGCTCAGAATCGCTGGATAAAGTCTGTCGGGCACGTTCTGTCACACCTTGTACTCGTATACTCATTAATTCAAGCGATTGTTATTATAATATGAATATGGTGATGTGAATATATTCTGAGGGTGTGACGGGCCTCATCCGTAGAGCAATAAAACATTGAATGCGGCCTTCACAAAGTGAGTACTTTAACTGACATGTTTCAGAAAATAGGAATCACTTTTAGTGTTTTTTTTATTAGCAAATAAACCAGACCAGGTTTAACATATTTTCTAGTTTTGCCTCACTGGCACTGCCTCGCTCGTGATGTGAATTCATCAACAATTCATTCTGGAAAAAAGTCTCAAGAAATCAAGCTCGGTATTGTACTCCAATATACTACGTTAAATTGAACATTTTGTTGCAAATAATACAGTGTTATCTTATCTTTCGTAAGTTGAATCGATATTTTATAAAATCAGAGGTCACAATTATCGACGTTCTGAGCTGTGAGTAATCGCCTTGGCCTAGGAGAAGAGTGCATGCAACTGGGAGGTACCTTCATTCAGCAGAGGATATATAGCTACTGATGATGATAATGATGAGAACAGTTAAGGAATTTGTTGTTATTTATTCAAACTAGGATCTTTGACTTCTTTTGCAAGAATTGGAATTTACAAGAATTTATTTATTTATTACCTACTCCATAAACTTTTGGCACAATCTTTCAACCATCTCAACACAAAGAAAGACATATATACATATATATTTTTTTTAAAGAAAGACATATATACCCGGGTTACGAATAACCTGACAACATTCTAAAATCTCCTACTACCATCACAGTAAGCGGAAGATATTGCTTGTGTCGTGATGGAGGACTTAGCCAGCAGAGGAATTGAACTCACGACGCCTGGGTCAGACCCAGACGCGATAATAAATCAGTAACCGACCGGTCAAATATACTATACCCATTTCAGCTATTACTCGTGACCTACCTGTCAGGTAAAAATAAAACATGCTACTTTATATTTATTCATAAATTTGTCGCTTACCAGTTTTACTTGTGCCTTAACGCTTTTCGGGGCGGTACAATATTATTCCAAATAATACTGCTATAAAAGTTTGTCTACATATTTTGATATTCACAGTCAAAAGTTTTGTATCGACTTTTGAGGTGTGGAACTGTGTGGGGCTATGTCTTTGTTATTGAGTTTTCCACACAGCCCCTGATAATGTTAACAATTATAATGATTAACTAATAAGTGCAACTTATTAAAAATTAAATAAACAGTGATAAATTTTTAAACGTTACTTTGAGATTTCCTACTTAAGAATGTGTTTTATCGAAAAAAGTGTCATTGTTTTGATCATGATTTTATAGCTGCTGGAAGTATGCGTTTTATCCATTAATTCTTAACCTTTGCGTAACTGAAGGATTTTTTTACGTACGATCCGATGAGGGTCACTAGGGTTTCCCATAAAATCTTGAAAGGACCGTTGCTCTTGATATTGCTTTTGCCCTTTCCAGTAACACTCGGATATTAGTTACTACCGTTTTAACCGGACATCGCTTATCTCCGGCCAGCTGTCAAACATGCAAAACGTTAAAAGAGAAGCAGGAAAGCGAGACTCAAATGCATTATTGAAGCCCCTTTCCAGTAAAATGCACCTTTTACGACCAAACTCGAGACTTGTTTGCGGCGAGAAAATTTAAAAAAAAGTTGTGGAGATACGGAGTGCGCGACGTGGGTTGGTGAGGTGGTCGGGAGAGGAAGTGTTTGGGGGGGGGGGGGTTGGTAGAGGCGGGGAGGGGGAGTTTTATCTTAAAAAAACAGTAATTTGTCATTTTTTTACAAATGCAGATCGATTACCGAATAGTATTTCTAGGATTACCTAAATTATAGAGTAGGTAAAAACGACATATCGCAGAAACACACAAAACTCCAGTGGGGTAAGTGTAATTCCCATTCTGGACTGAGAACGGGAGTATTAAGATAAAGAAATACAAACCTATACGAAAAGCAAAATTGAAATGGATAGAGTTTTTGGGAGCAATCAAGCCAGACGTTTCTCCTTCAACCCTTCGATAAAATGCACCAATACTGCATTTAGTTGCTAAAATCTTTCAACCACATTTTTATAAGAAGATATCATTTCTAATTACCCCTCTAAGCCGATGTATAAATCCCGTTCAATTAATTATTTTATAATTTGCATTTCATTTTCAATTGCCAGTTGTTTATATACTGCCTCTAGGAAAGTTAAGGCGCGTTCCCATCTCGTTTCTTCTATGATCTATTTCATAGAATCTATGAATCAGATCAGTATCAGATCATAGGCTTACTCTAAGATAGAATGCCCGATAAAGATGGAAGCTCAATGTTGAATCGACTTCAACATTCGTTCTGTTCTACATAGAATCGACCGGAAAGATGAACCATGTGAACGAAATAGAAAAAAGTGGGATATAATTTGCGCAGTTTCGATATATAAATATGTTTAGAGTACTATGACAGGGACAGAAGTAAAAGAAATCGGGATTATGAATTATTGCAGGAGGATTGACAATTGCGGAGTTAACCGTCGATGACATGAAAATGAAAATTATGAATACTCGTTCGTCACACGGCGTTGAATTAGATAAAATGAATAAATTTACGGGGTCCGGTGCTGGTTTGGATGATTTATATCGACCTATATTTCTTACCATATTGTTATGCTATATTTCTTAGTTCTTCAGCACCGGCAATACGTGATAGCATTTGCATTTTTTGACTAAAAACACTGATTCTTTTGAAGATTTGCTGCGTCACTTTTAGCTCCACGAATACAAATTTTAAAAAAGGCAAGTGGGAAAACGAGACAGTTCCTTTCTATCATAGAAAGATTCGTTCTATGAAATAGACAAGGCGAGAACCCGGCATAAGGTTTATTGTAAATTAATGTATGTAGTTATTTAGTTTGGAGTTTCAGGATCTGATTAGAATTTATCCAGTCACATATTATCATATTACCAAGCAACTAATGCTTCAGCACCTGAACCGTGAAGCGGCAAAGTTTTCAGTTTATATTATGAATCAGCCCGCCTAACAAATACTTAACATCGCCACGTGTTTTTCCCACATTTCGGCCAGCGAGTTTTTAGTTTTTAATCAATCATCACGTGACGGTGACAAGCTCCGTAATCTGTAACTCACCCTTCATGTCTCCTTCTGCCGCAGGGTCCTCCGAGGGAAGTGTCGGGGGGGGAGGTGTCCTTCACCCTTTTAGGGGATGGAGTCGGGCTAGGGGGCGGATGTAAGCAAGAACCGGCTCGCCCCGGGTTTCATTTGCCATTCAACACCTAAATAGGTCATTAATCATAATTGTACGGAAGCCGCCGGAATAACACACATTCGAAACTTCGTAATTGTATTTATAATTTATAATAACAGCATTCTTGTTGAGGAAAGCTGTTATTAATGTTAGTTGGGTTATTATTTTAATTAGATAATTGCTTCAAATGTTGAGCAAACACTTCAACTTTATTATTTGATTAAACGAAACATGAAATGAAACATGTTTACATTTAATTTGTGTTAATCTCTGTTTGTTTTTTTAAACTTTTTGATATGAAATAAAACCGTTTAAAGAAGAGTATGTAATGGACACAATAAACTGTTATTTTATTAGAATTAACAGATAAATAAACAACACAGTTATTGCCATTTTAACTTCTAACAAAACTTCATGCGGTCCAATTTATTTAATGTTTTTAATCAATCTAATCACTTTCTAGTAACGTCGTTTATAATTGTTGTTATCTATCAATAAAGTTTTAATGTTCTTAATCAGTAAATGCTTTCACACGTTAATATATTATCAGAAAACAAGATCACTATACACAGATTATCTGTACGTTTAAAGGGCTTACTTAACTAAGACGAGTTAATAAACTTGCCGAACTTTCAACAAAAATCAAACTATGATACACTGTTTTTACTTAATACATTATTTTATACTAAGAATTGAGCAATTTCAAATGATTTACTGTTAAAAAATATGTTAAAACTATCAAACTTATTTTATGTTTTATTTGTAGTGTTTTTTTTTTTAAATTGTTATTTTTAATGTTTGAAATGACACATTTTCAATAACCTATAATGGGAAAGTCTAAACAATAAGATCTGGAGATGATCAACGCTGAAACGCGCCAAAAATCGTGTCAAGGCTAAAGTTATCCTCACTAGAAAGCTTGAGAATTAACGACAGTCAAATTCAAACCGCGATCCGTCTATATACCGACTGTCATCCGTCCGGAGTTTTAAATAATCGAACACTGGTCACGATACAACGAATGGGTATTAAAATCATTCGAATTTGGAACGCGTAGGTTTTGATTTGATTTGAAAAGCGAACGTGGTTTCGGTGGTCGCTGGCGCCGTGGTTTCGCTTGCGGCGGATGAGAGCGCGAGCACAGCGCTCTCGGCTTGCACTGAGACTTGGCTGAGAATCGTAAGGGTTGGAGGGAATTGCGCAGTTAACGCGCACGCGCAAAGCGGGAGCGCTTTCCCGGAGTAGGCGCGCGCTGCGATCGATTGTCTACGTGTGTGTGAAAATGGAATCGCTGAGGTAAAACCCTGAAACAATATTAAGACACCTAACAAAAAATATCAAAACCAATCCGATAAACAAAAATCTTCAAATGGACTTATACGTTGACCCCTTTTGCTCCGGGTATTTTTGCTGACTAGATTTTTAGCATGTGTCCGGATGGATCTTGTGTATTTTCTTCGCGAGATTTGACTGTGAGAAATTGTCCCGAGAGAATTTCAGTTAGTTGAAAAACATCACGGCAGGGTAAGATTTCCCAAGCCATTCAAGCAGATTAGTCTTATCAATGTTTATATTTGCTTTTTTTTAATTTAGTCATTATATTTACAATAAGCATTTTATGAAAAATATACTCGGTACTCTATTATTTACACTCCTGAGACGGTGTATAAATAAGTAAAACTTAACTTTTCCTTTTCCATGCGCTCTAAACTTTAAAGGATTTTTTTCATAATTAACACTTAATTTATATTATTAACTTAAGTAACACTTAATGAATTAATGTTTCGTGAAATTTGTCAAAGAAAGTCACCCTTTTATAAGGTCGCTTTCATTTTTCGACAAAATCCTTATATTATTTTGCCCTTTGTAACCAACGATTTCCCCAAAATGGGAGGGGGGAGGGTGATGAGTAATTCTGTTCAACATTTTGATTTACTGGGGACTTTACTCAACTGATGTGATGAGAACAGATCACCTTAATCTTTTAAAAAATACTCTCGTACCGAGCACCAACTGACGTGTATTTTTTTTTATTCTTTTATTAACTTTTACACTTCTCGTAGACATAAATCTCGTGTAATTTTTTCCGTAATTTTTCAGTGGAGAAAATTACGTGAACAGCAACACTTTAATTTGATTTAATATGATCGTTAATCATAACTGTTATGTTGCCACCTTGTTCAAACGTCAGAAACCAGGACAACCCCGTCTGTTATGTTGGGACCCCTTAGAAAGATGACATAATAATACGTGTGTCATCTTCACGTACACCTTTCTCTCCCCCACTTCAACATTTTTAAAATACGTTATTTTTTAAAACAGTTTTATTTATGATATTCTGTCCATCATCTGGGAAATGTTCAACTTGTAGATTACACCTGGTGAAAAACCACCTTTCAGAATTGAAAATTTTTGTTTAAAGTTATATTACGTTATATAATATAATAATAATAATAATATTCTATGTTCCCCTCCACCCTCCCCTCCCCCGACTGACATAGTTTAAGTTAATTTATGTAAAACTGTATATTATTATACATTACTCGTAGTATTTATCATCAGCAGAGGAAAATTTATAATTGGCATGATTTATTGTTTTTATTGTTATATATATGTAAATTATGGATTTGCTGTTAATTTCCCCAAAAAATAAATAAACTTAAAATAAATGAAATAAAATAAAAATAAAATAAAATAAAATTAGCCATATTTGGTGATCAGATATGAATAACCAGGTACTTCCCGTCCTTTCTCTTCAGCTTCTCAAAATATTCCAAATGAGAATGCAATAGTCCCACTGCTTTCCGGCAGTTGGGACTCTTGCACTCTTGCATTCAAATAAAAATAAAACATAAAATGGTGATCTGCACTCGTACCAGTCATGTTTTGAAGTAATTTCTGCCCCTGGATAATTAGTTAGGTGATTATTTATTTATTTATTTAATCATGAATGATCTTCCAATACATATAGCATTTTTAATTTAATAATAAAAACTGTTTCAACTTCTTTTATCTGATAAGGGCCCCCGCTATTTTAATGATAAATCGAAAATGTCAGTGGATTTTCTTTAATGGCGTGTTATGTATTGATTCTATGCATACCCGTACAATAATGCATCTAATTTTTGGTCAAATAAAACAACTGAAAAACCATCGCAGCAAAATTTATCTTAATTTGCGTAATGAATTCTGTGAAATGTAGAATATGAAGGATGTTTGGCGTCTGATAAGGGGTAAGTAATCGACAGCTTATAAGGCTGTTTTGCTATCGCCTACAACCTTCAACCGCCGAACAGGGCTGTCTATTCGAGTATTACTGATCCACTGCCGTGAAAATATCGTCGTGGGGTACTAAACTTGTGTGTAAATTGTTTACCAATTTCCTTCGAATTGATTAAATTCAATTCAATTTAATGGTGTTGTTTCTTTCGAAAATTTCATTAGACTGTGGTAGTTTGTGTATTGTGACGATGATTGCTGAATTTGCTGGACTTTGCGGAAATAAATGAAATATGGTAGAAATACATTACTTTATTACTATTGAGAATGAGGCAAAATGCTGATGCCACTGAGGAGACAAGACGATAGAAACGCTTCTGGTGTTCTCAAAGTAAGATCAATTTTCTTTTACTTAGGGTGAAATTTTTCAAATATTTTCAATACCTAAATTATCTCTAGAAAAAAAATCATTTTCATTGATCTGTCTGAGGCCTGGGAGTCGAAAAGTCCGTAACTATTATTATTAATTATATGTACGAATTATTAAAAATAAAAATAAATAGAACCTATAGACAAGCTGCCACATGGCAGGTGTGCATGAAAACTTTTCTTTCTTATAGTAATGCCTCGGCCACACGTTCCAACTACGAGCTCCAAACCTAGTGATTCATGGAAAGTCTACCGAAATTTATAATATTATTGACACCATTCGTTTCTCATTAGGTACTCATAATACGCACAGCCTGAGTCATTTCTGATGCATTTCTTTATTGAGGTGATTTTTTGTGAAAAACGTCGCTGTACATACCGTATCCGATTATTATCCGATTGTATCCGATTATTATTATTAATAGCCAAATATGCATAATGCATCTTAGCGAAGCACATCCGTCGAGATCGCCTGCCGAACTCGTACTGATCGGCCAATGTGTGGAGGACGGTTTGAGCTTTAGAGTAATATTGTTACTCTAAGGTTTGAGCGAGTTCGGCCAACTATTTTGAAGGTTGGGCCAATTAGTTCACCACCGGAGCGATCTCGGGAGAACTCGCCGAACTCGAGCCAACGTTGGCCCAACGCGTACGAACTACCCCTCTACACAATCGCCCAAACGTTCGAATTGTGAGGTTGGGCGATCGTGTAGTAGAGGCTTAAAAAAATTAATAATAATGAAATATAATGCGAAGTGCGTAAAAATCAAGCGTGCAAAAGTCATAAACCACTTGTACTCGGGGTGTCTGATGGAAAATGAGCGTAGGACAGTAATTTAATACCCTTTTTAAACGTCAATGTATTTCTTAGATCGTTCGTAGAACCTCTTAAAACCAGTAAAAAAATCATATGTTACAATCATAAGGATCCCGATAGCGGCTTTTATATCATCTTCATCACTAAATCTCCCCCTTGCAAAGTTTTTTTTTTCAATTTTAAAATAAATTAATATCAGACGGGGCCAAAACTGGACTGTAGGTACGGTGAACAATTTATTAAATCACCGTCCTCCTCAAAGGACGCTTCGCAACTTGCGCTGTGTGTCCAGAAGCATTCTTCCGAATCACCACCACACCGCTCCTCAACTTTCCACTTCTCTTCTGCTTGGTGTTTTATGCACCTGAGCAATAAGTTTCACGTAGTAGACCGCCTTATCATAGTCCTTTTTGATAGGTAGTCTATCTTCAGAACTCCCTCACTATCCCAAAAGATTGTAGCCGTGAATTGGATGGTGGTAAATCTCTTGGGATCTGTTTCTCCCTATCTTACCCACTGCATAGATTCTTATAGGCTTCGGGTTATTTTGGCTGATGCACATGCCCCCATAGGTTATAATTTGCCCCCAGATCTCGTCCCCACTCTTTTCACACAGCTCGAGAAATGTATGTGAAGTTTGCACTTGCCGCTGTCGACTGGCGTTAATATTCTATGCACCCAACGCGTGCACACCTTTCTAATTTTTTAAATGGTTATGGAGGATCTCTCCAAAACCATTCTGTACTAATGTTCACTTCATTGGCTATTCGCTGAATATAAGCTCTCAGGTCTGAGAGCACGATTTCTTTCACTTTTTCTATCTTTCCTCAGTCACTACCGATATCGTAGGTCCGGCGTTGACATCATAAATGGACTCCTTTTATGTTTATATAATCCAGTTCATCTTTTAACTACCCTGTAAGATAGAGAAGTCTTACCACAAACGCTGTTCGATTCGCCAATAATGTATTTCTTTTTCCACAAGATATTTTATTACATCTAATTTTGAAACTGTTAATTCAAAAGGCTGACTCCCCTCTTATGTGAATGTTAGTTTATGAATGTAAATAGGAAATACATTTAAAATACTGGAGAAAAATGTAACTGGGAATTTTGTCGCAGACATCAAAGGCGAACTCTAAGAATGATATTACCTTGATGTGTACCTATCATAACATAATAAAATATTTTACAAATCTGCCCAAATGTTCCTACCTGATTACTCGTAGTTCATGTAACTACAGTACAAAAACTGCTATAAAACTCATTTTAGCAAACAAGACGGAAATCACGGGAAAAAAACAAAACAAGAAATAACCATCTATTTAAATAAAAGCCGACACAACAGACAGTAAATAAAATAAAATAAAAACCCATAGATTCAGTAAACAAACACAATATAATCCATCTTCCAGAAAGTAATAAACTAACCCGAAAGTAGTTATAAATATAATTGTAAAGCCGTTCTGTCAGTGATAAATTTACATTATTTGAAAGGGCAATGGGACTCACTCCTGACATAAATGTTATATGCACTATGGATTTAGTTTTAATTCTACCAGTCTGAAGATGCGCACGATAGGGTGAAACCGGTCCGGTCTGAAATAAAACATGGAAGATAGTTACAAAGGTTTTATAATAAAAAAATCTAAAAAAAGTTATTTGATCACTGAGCAGTACCCAAAGATGTAGCCAATGCATCTGGAAGGCGCACCACGTTCCACCGTGGATATTTTTGTTGGTCGGTTTGAAGAAGCAATGCGAGAAATGCATTAACGTTCATTGAAACATGACCCAAAATAAAATCGAATGACTTTTGCTACCGTAGGTTCATTTTCTATCAAACACCCTATGTACGTATCGGGCAATTTTGAAAAGAAATTAGTCGAATAAATAAATTTTACAAATGATAAAAAAAAAACAAGGTTTGTAAGTGAAGAAGAATATTTAACATTAATGAGAAAACACAATGATTAATGAAAATTGGAATAAAAATTTCATTTTCAAGGGAAAGGAAGCTCTTCATTATCTATAGGGCCACTAGAGATACGTACCGATGACAGAAAGATAAAAATCTCGCTGAAATCTAAATAAAATCTCTGTTATTCCTGTTAAAAGCAATTTAAATGTCACTGCGTCAGTTATTTCATTGTCCTCTTTGACTGTAAGACCTTCTTGAAGCTTTTGCGAACTTGACCTTTACAGATAAATATCATTGACATTTGGTGTTCTGAACCGAGATCAAACTTTTTCCAATTAGGATAAAAGCAAGTCCCCTTTACTGTTTCGTTCTACTAGAATAAAAATCTAGTTTTACAGCCCGACTTCAACCGTGATTATGATTTTTTTAACATCAATTCCACAAACCCTCGAGAAAATAACTTCCCTCAGGGCCTATGTCATATTTTGGGATACTGTATGGAGAGTCTTTTAAATGAACGATAGGAGAGGAAGTTCTGAGAGGGGTAGGTAGAAATCTGGGGGTCAGTGTGTCCAGGTGAAACGGACATATTAATCCACCTTTCCCACTGCGGTACAAGGCAATCGCGTTGGGTCTAGAGAGTCCGGCTGAAGACGTCAAGGAGTCTCCCTCAGCCGACCTTGCTCGATCGGGCCCATCACGCAGTTGGTGGGCAGACGCATCTGTCGCCAAGACCTGAACAAACCTCACCCCCTTGAACCCGGCAACCCCGTTAAGTCTCCAAATATAGCGAACCACTAGGGATGACCTATGGCAGAGATGTTAGTTATTCAATTAATGGTTCCCGGGGCGGCGGTACCCATACCCGCCTCCCAAATTGATAAAATAGGTATTTGTAAAAAGCATTAACTTTGTGGCTCGACATAATTTACAATAAAAAAACACATAAATTTGTTGTATACCACTTTTATTTTATTAAAACTCTACCGGTTTCGTAAGCACCCTTCCTTCATCAGGAGAATATTAAAACTGAATAGTAAAACTAATAGCAGTTTTAATATTCTCCTGATGAAGGAAGGGTGCTTCCGAAACTGGTAGAGTTTTAATAAAATATAAGTGGTCTACAACAAATTTATGTGTTTTTTATTGATAAAATACGACTTGTACATAATAATGTTATTCTCTTAATGTCACTGAAAAAACATAAAATTGTCGTTAGATTGTATCCTTCTGGTTCGGAAGTGCACTCGTAAGAGTCACTTAAAAAGTCATGAAGTGACTGGTGCGAGTTCAGTTCCCTTAAGGTATTCTATGGTGATGTCTGATGGTAGCCAAAGCACCGGAAGACAAAATAAACTAATTGAGAAAAATTAAATGATCATTATGGAAATTAATGTAAAAATATAGTTAACAGTGAATGAACTATCATGAGCTATAAATATTTCAGGGATCTCAAGAAAATTCTTGACATCCTGCCAATTTCATGGCGTCACACCAACACACTGTATGAGAGTTTGAGGTATTTAAAATGGTAACCGGTCAGTGGCTGAGTTTAATTCCTCTTCTGGTTAAGTCCTCTATCACGACACAAGCAACATCTTCCGCTTACTGTGATGGTAGTTCGAGATTTTCAAAAAGTGTGAAGTTATTCGTAACCCTGGAATGTTTGTCTATCTTTTAAAGACGAAGATGAAAATAAATATCACGCCAACAATTTTTCTGATTTATAGTTAATGCATAAAATTATAATCATTGACCTTTTCCATTTCGAACCCAGCACTGAGTATTTCAAGTATATAAAGAAAAACAAATATCTTTGTATTACTGTTCGCTTTTTCAAGAAAAGAAATATTGATATAATGTTTATAAAATATTGTCTTTGTTCAGTGTATTAATCTGATGAACCAGACGACTGATTACATACAGAAGCAGTCAGACAAGTATTTACAAGCCAATGAAAATTGCTTAGTGATACGATGGGTCTTGGTCCTTCTAAGAAAATGGAAAGATATGTTTTTATAGATATATTTATATATAACTCGTGGGATTGCTATGTAGCAAGACGAAAAATAATTTTAAAAAATTAAAAATAAAACGTCACGTAACTTTTCGGTTGAATTTTCTTTAAAAAAAAGGTCGTAATAAACTGGCAAGTTCTTCAAAAGTTTCAATTGTGTCCTATTTCTAAAAACGCTGCCGTGTGCATGAGTCGATAGTGCATTTCCCGACCCTGGCCCACTGCACTGCTGTATTTGTGTATTTGTCCTTGCTCCCGTTTTTCCGTCTATTCAATGTCCCCGACGATTATTTATTAATAGCGTTCTGCACTTAGCCGTGCTTTCTGAAGCGCAGTTTTCTATTTGGAAATACATGAAAAATATTTCCCGTAAAACTTCACTGTCGCCACGTTTCGGCATCACTAGAAGATGGCTTGAACTTTTTATCAGGTTTTTTTATTTATTTTACAAGTGTATATAATATCCATGAAAAATAATTTTATATCATATATTATATTTTATTACATTTTTTTCGTAATAACCGAACACTAATGTTATCATTTTTTTTAATAAAGTTCTGTTATTTTCTTTTACCCTTCTTTTATTAACAGTTTTATGCCAACCGGGTTTCAATTTAACTCAAGCTTCATACAACCTAATATTAAATCTATTACATTTCGTGCTTTCAAATTCACGGTCATCTCGATACTACATTGTATCTTAGCAGTATTGGAATAAATGTTCCTAATTCCTATTGTTTAATACGACACACTTGTAGTACATTTCACCTGAGTACATACAGAAATAATTTATTTTTTTTCATCATTGATGATAATATTAACAACTCCCATTTTTTTTTATTTATTTATTTATTATATTATATACGCCCTATATGGGCTTTTACATATTTAGTTAGTTATAATATTCACACAGGTGCAAAACACATTACAGTAACTTCACCAAAAACTAATAATACACAGTAACAGAAAAAATAAAAAATAACGAGTGCAATATCCACCAAGTCAATACTGACATTGATAACAAATAAGTAAATAATGTAAAAACTTGTAGTTAACAATAATTTATAAACCAGGCAGAAACAAATCACTCATCCTCCTTTTGAAATTTGCCAAGTTTAGATTATTGTCAAATACATCCATATCATTTAAGTATTTGTTACCAAGACTGTGTAAGCATTGAATTGGTGAATTTAAACTATAGTTAGAACGGGATAAAGATATGTAGAAAGTTAATGTCTGTCTTGTAGTTCGATTGGGTATGTACAAGTTTATTAAATGCAGGAGTTCAGAACAATTTAATTTACAGTTTAACAATTTTAGTAAAAAGGTTAGGTCGTTAATTTTCCGTCTGTTTTCGAATGTTGGAATATTTAAAATATTCATTAACGATGGGTAATTTATGTGCTCTAAAGGTATGTTTACTTTAAAATTTATGAAACGCAAAAATTTTCTTTGAATTCTTTCAACATTGTGAATATGTATTTTGTAGAAAGGCGACCACACTATGGAATTATGTTCAATTAAACTTTTAACTAGGGATATGTACTATAATTTTATTACTTGTAACGATTGAAATTTTTTTATTGTTCTTAATATAAATCCTAAAGTTTTAATACCTTTATTTACAATTTGTTGAATGTGAGCAGTGAAATTTAGTTTCGCATCCATTATAATGCCGAGATCTCTCATTTCTGTAACTCTCTGTAGATTTATTTGATTTATTGAATAGTCAAAAAAGAGAGACGTTTTCTTTCTGGAAAAGGTTAGAGTTTTACATTTTTCAACATTTAGATATAAATTGTTTTGTGAGCACCAGTTATTTAGCATGTCAATATTAAACTGAAGAATTTGACAGTGGAATTGAAAGATAAAACCAATTTCGATTTGGGATTTGTTAATATTATCTTCAAAGATTAAAAAAATATATTACAATGAGGTTAATAAGCTTCAATTTGTTATTCCAAAAAAAAAACAAATAATATTGCCTACTTTAGCCCTCGGTCTCAAATGTGTCGACTATAGTACAGTAAGATGGAGTATGCTAAAGTCGACGTTTTGGTCGATAATTTATACAGCTTCAGGAAAAATGTTCTGCTATTATTTGTTATTGTTATTAATACAATGATTAGGATATTTGTATCTAAGTATCACTAGTGTCTATATTGTATCTCTCTCTTCTATTTGTTTTATCTAACATTGAGTAAGTTTTTGTACGTTTATGTACTATGTTTCCTCTGTCTGAGTATTTGTAACCTATGTATAATAACTGAGTTTTCATAACTGTATTGTTCTCACGTAAGTGAGAACATCTGTAAGAATTAAGTATCTAAAAAATAAATAATATGTGTTATCAGTTATTCAAGCCCTGGTGAAGCCCGAATCAAAACACAATCTCCTTGCGTTGATATAAAATATTTCGATAAATAGTGGTGTAAACAAATCAATTATGACATTGCAGAAGATATTATTAACACATTCCAAATGAACCACGAAACCGAAAAAACAACAGAAAATAAAAAGATTTCAGTCGCATCTGGGAATCGAACCCAGGAGCTCTACCTGTCCGGGGTAACCACTTAACCAACGTAGCTAATGAGACCAGTTCAATTTACGCCATCTACAACGATATCATACTTCAAGTTCAAGACTTGTTAATATTATCCTCCATTTTTAAATCTCATATTATTGGCTGCTATCCTTATGATGATCGCAAAGTTCTACCCGAACTCAATTGCAATAGAAGAAGAGTCTACATTTTAATTTCTGTTGTTTTTTCGGTTTCGTGGTTCATTTGGGATGTGTTAATATTATCTTCTTCAATGATTAAATATTACAATGAGGTTTACAAACTTCAATAAGTTATAAAAAATAAATTGAATAAATAATATATATTATCACTTATTCAGGCCCTGGTGAAGCCCGAATCAAAACACAATCTCCTTGCGTTGATATAAAATATTTCAATAAATAGTGGTGTAAACAGATCTATTGTTCTTTATTTCAAGCTGTTTATAGCCCCTTTCATTAAATGTATTATTCATAAAAACTGGCAGTGCTACAATCAGCGATATTATCAAGACATCATTAAAACAATGGTATCTATTCATTTAAAAACGACGGTTGTTTTACAAACAAATCAAATCGAATCACATAAATTCGGTTATAATCCCGTTTTAAAACAATCCTACCAAACCCCTATTCATTCTAATAAACTATTATAATAGTTTTCAATTATTTAAATACGTATTTAAAGGATGGCGGCTCGTATTAAAACTACGCGCAAATGTTCATAAATAAGAGTAAATATGAAGCAGAGTAAATTAGTATGGCCAGTGATGACCACAGACAAAAACACCAGAATTTTAACACTAGCACCACTTGCGGAGAAGCGTCCCAAACACGTCCATATAAAACAACTCGCGACTCTCGATTTGGACAGGCCACATCTCACCGTGCTTGCTTACTAGTCCATCATGTATCAAATATCTTATTCTTATTTGTTAGATGCACCCATTATATACCAACTTAAGTTACTGTTATTGTTATACACATTCCCCCGCCACCACTACATGAACACTGTAATATATTCCTAAATTAGCAAGGTGTTCAGTTATCTTTGGAGTTTGGAAGTTGTGTCTCCTTGCACCCGGAGAGATTGGATTAATCTAGTATTCGAATAAGTAGTTCACCGCCATAACTCGGCGAGTTTCCATTACCCGAAAGCTATTGGCAGCTTTCTCCCTTGTATTCGCAAGCCCCTCGAAACGCCTTTGGGGACCGTTGTGAACTCGTCATTTCCGGAGAAATGATTGACTTGAGAGATTGAGAAAATTCTTTATTGAAATAAAGGAGATTGAAAGGCGGTGTTTTAAATTTGGCAGATTTTAAAATTTGAGAAGTCTGCTCGAAAGAAATACGATTTTAACTGAAAAATCATCGTCTAAGTCCTCTGTAATGTTGTAAATATTTTTAAAACGCAGTAGTTTTTTAGTTAACAACCTGAATATATGGGTATTCCATCTACTGCCATCATTATAAGCGGATTTTTTTTTATTGTGCTATGATAGAGGACTTAGATAGTAGAAGATTTATATTGATCTCATTTGCATTTAAAAAATTATTATTTGTATTATTGAATTCCTTTCTTTGTTCCAAAGCATCCAGTTCACCATTCCTTGCCGTAGATTCAGAAACAATTAATTACTTTTCCTCGATCAACTTTCTACTAATTATGGGTACCATACTCCACTGTCAGGAATGTCCAGAATGTCGATAATTGATAACTCAAGCTAGGTCCTTGAAATTTTTGGTACCAGTGTAAATAATTTTTGGTCGTATTAATAATTAATTAATATCATTTAATATGTCTAACATCATGGACCAAAATCTTGTTCAGTCTTTGACTTGAATATTCTCTTTCAAACGTATACTTTTGTCATTGCTTCATTAATGTATTTTGTATGAGCTGTTTCTGTAGCTCTTGTTTCTCTCGTTTCGTCTTATGTATTTTGTGTAATTGGAGAATGGTTCGTAAATATAACAAAATAAATAAATTAATATTTATGTAATTAAAAATACACTCTGTATACACCACTTTAATTAAAATATATAAACATTTCTACATGATTCGATAGCAATGCTATCATCTTCAGGAATGAATGAATGCTAAAAAATAATTTCAAGTATAGAAAAATGATAAAAAATGATATAATGATATCGAAACATGTAGATATATTTTAATTAAAGTGGTGTATACAAAGTGTATTTTTAATTATATAATTAATAATGACGCCACAAAGTTATCAATCATTTGAAGAAATTATAAAATATTTCTCATAACAGGCTTCACAATTACTACGGAAATCTTTCGGCTGTGTGAAGATACCTGTAACAGACTGAAACCAGTCTGGTCTATTATAAATAGGTAGAACAAAGTTACCATCAATGATTATCATATAATTTAGCTGAAATGAAAATATTTTAAGAGTGCTTCTTAAAAAACTTAATTTTGGATTTGAGGCCAAAATACTCACCTAAACCTAATGACATTTTTTTCACCAAAAAGTATAGTAAATATCTAGTGCGGATTAGAGGTAATTTATTTATGTTAGTTTTACATTATGAAATATAGGCCGTTAAAGGATTTTTTTCGCGATTTCAGAGGCACCTTTAACAATTATTTGGGGACTAACGGTGATGTAAAAAAAGTTTTAAAATATAATGTAATATAAAATAAATTTAAAAAAATATTAAAATAAGCATTGGTGGAGTTTAAATTAAATTAAAAACGACCGATTTACGTTGGAACACAAATATGCCTTTCATAATTTAAAATATTGACTGGAAAAAAGTTTTTTTTTTTTAAGTTTTGTTTTCATATTTTTATTTACGTAATCATATTTACATAGCAATTGAGATATTCAAAAACTAAAATAAATAAAATACTTCTTACGTGCTAAATATTTACTAAACCTTAAATTAAAAAAAATATATATGTCATTCAATTTGGATACGTATTTTTGCCTCAAATTCAAAATTAAGTTATGTATGAAACAGGCACCGCAGCCGTTCCTCTTAACTGCTATCGAGGTACAGCTTGACACGGTTAACTTTGCAGGCGGCCGAAAGAGGAACTATGTATGTGGTCTTTGGTAAATATATGACAGGTACAAAAATGATAATTTTGGGGTAAGTATAAGTATGTTATTTCACTATGTTTTGTGTTCTCTTTCATGCGATGGTAAATCTATTTTATACACAAATGGTCCACCAAACGAAGCCAATAATCACATTTATTCAGTTTCAATTTGCAAGTAAAATAAAAATCATATTTGCACGTATTACATTTTTCATTATTAGTCGCAAAAAATAAGTTTTTTTTTTTTATACGAATATCGCACAAGAGTCCCAACTGCTAGAAACCTTATGGAGCCAGTGAAACTATGGCATCCCCAATTGGGGAATGTTGTGAGGATGAAGGCATTGGGGAGAGGAAGGAGAAGGGGAAGAGTAAGGTGGAAAATACCTGGCTATTCAGATCTGGTCACCAAACACGACTAAAAGCCATTTCAAGCAACGTTTCAATTCTGAATGGTGATCGATACTTAACCCACAGAGGCCGTCATGATAATAAAGCGATGAAAATGGGATCCATAGGAATTTAATTTGCATTGGTTTCTCCAATATTTACAACTGACTACAAATTGAACCGCGTCGGACTGTATAACATCTATCTCTTGTGTTTTCGTATTTTAATCAGTTTTGCAAGAATATAATTTTCTTCTTCTCGCACTAATGTTTTTTATGCCAAACAAAACAAGCTAAAATAAAAAAATAAAGTCAATCATATTTTTTTCTTCCCGGTAAAGGTTGATCGCCTTCAAATAATAACTTTTTTAAAACCTTCGCCGAAAAATCCCAAATCTTTTGATCCCCGAAAAAAGCAATAACTTTATTTACTGTTTGCGTGTTGTATTTTTAGGAGGCTGGCCTTGTCAATAGCCGTGGAATATTTTCTCGTTTCCCGTGTTTAGCAAAGTGTAGATTTATCCGACCACGTGGGATAGGTCGGCCGAGGGGGTTACGTAACGTATACTAAAAATATCTATAAACGAAACGATAAATTCCAACTACGGCTCATATAACGAAAAATAAACACGTGCAAAAATGAAGCCTTCTTTTAGTTAAGGTTTGCAATTCATAATAGTGTGCTGATACGAACACCAATATATAAAAGTGAGGCATGGAACTGGCAGCGAAAGAATGAATGTATACTGAATGCTGTAAAATGAGATCCCTGAGGCATAATAATAATAATAATAATTGGATGATTTGCATAGCGCCGTTTTTGTGAAAAATCACCTCAAGGGCGCGGTGTGCATATGTGTGGTTAAACATGTATGACCATGTTACAAATGTGGAGATCCGGAAAAATGCAAGACTGATGTTAGCGTACTAATGAATAAGATTAAAGAAGGGACGATTAGATGGTTTAGATATGTGGAGCAGATGAACAAAGAAAGGAGTGTAAGGCAAGTACATGACAGTAATCAAGAGAACCGAATACTGGAGGCGGCCCATGATGAGAGTAAGAATAACAGAAGAGCATGTAGGAGACAATGAATGATTGTGTAAGTAACAAGGTGTTTATGCTAAGACAGAGTTGTGTGGTAGTCCATTGTTTCTGTCTACCCGTGCGAAAACGGCGTGGCTAGGGACAGACAGCCAGGTATGATCGACATTTTCTACCTGCCAATACGCGAGATTGTCTTAACAACAAATCAGCAGTATTTGGGGGATAGTGGGGTAATGGTGAACAGTGGGTTACTACGAACGTTCGAGTTTTAGAAGATTCCGATACCTCCACACCCATGGCAATCGGGCAAAGCAAAAGCCGCTACACTCGTTAGCATCGAGCTGCATTTCGTACATGGAAGTTGAGCACGTCGTTGAAGTTAAAAACCTTTATATATTTTCATAAAAAAATTATGTAATATTTGCAAAGTTTTTAAATAATGGTATTAAAAATTTTAAAAATATGGTATTAAGTGTATAAGCTTATAGGTACACCCCATTTCTTGTAGTTAAACCACAAAATACATATATGTTTATTTTTTTTATTTTATTTAATATAATAATTTTTTTTACAGAGAGTATATAAAAATAAGACATGATTCATATAGTGTAACAAAAAATATATTATAGCTATTCCTCACCATAAAGAAACAAGGTTCTTGTGTTTGGTGAGTGATTATCGCTTAATTAATCAAATCATAACTTAAAGTATTGTTGTACAATAGCAGGAAAATATGAATTTGTCGTGTAAGTTTTGTAATTTATCACTAGTAATAGTATTAAAGAATATGAAAAGAAAGTAGAAGAAAAGAAGAGAAGATAATAATAAAAGACAAAAAAAAATCTAATAATAATAATTTTTTTTTTTTTTAAATTGTTACAGTAGTTTGAGGTAATTTTTTAATCTATGTTGAAATTCATGGATATTTTCTATAATTTTAAGATCAGATGGCAGATTGTTAAAAAAAGTTATTCCTAGATATAGGTATGTGTTTTGCGTATGCTTAGTATTGAATGGCGGGATTTTAATGTTTTGTTGATACCTTGCGGATATATTAAATTGTAATTTATTTAACGTTTTTTCTTTAAAGATTTGAATAATTGCATATTTTTTATAAATTTTATCTACTGTAGGTACATTGAATATTGTAAAAAGCTTTTCAGTGGAAAATGATGATGGTTTTTTTAAAATTACCTTTATTATCAATCTTTGAATTATTTTAAGTGGACTTAAAATATTATCATATGTTCCCCCCCAGCCAATAATTCCATATTGTAAAATAGACTGAACAATTGCATAGTACACTCTTTTTAGGTTTTCTAGTCTAAGAATATTTCTTAGTCTTATAAATATATATATACATTTTCTAATTCGTTTAACAAGTTCACAAATATGTGTTTTCCATTTAAAATGCTGGTCTATATATACACCAAGGTATTTAATTTCGGAAGTTGGACTAAGTATTGAACATGCTTGATTACAATTGATTCTGTTGCAGTTACTTTGGTGTATTATAATTTTTATTTCTGGTTTTGATTTAAATTTATTGATAGAGAAAGGAATAAATTTTGTTTTTCCAGTGTTAAGGGAGAGTAGATTATTATCGAACCAATTTTTTAATATATTAATATCAGTATTTGCTAGCTTGTTAATAGAATTCCAGTCAGTACCTTCAATTATTATGACAGTGTCGTCAGCATAAGATATTATTTTTCCGTTTAGCTTTTGCATGAATATGTCATTTACATAGATGATAAAAAGTAGAGGTCCCAGTACTGTACCTTGAGGTATGCCAAAATTACTTGTTTTTTTATGACTAAGTACCTCGTTTATTTTTACCACTTGAGGACGTTTGAAAAGATAGCTTTTTATCCATTCCAGAGCTGTACTATTTATTCCAATGTTGCTTAATTTAATTATAAGTTTGTCATGAGATATGCTATCAAACGCTTTTTTGAGATCTATAAAAATTCCAAGGCATTTTAGTGATTTATCTAATGAAGTGTGAATAAGGCTAGTTAATTTTGAAATTGCATCCTGTGTGCTTCTACTTTCCATAAAGCCGAATTGATTTTCGTGAATTATGCTATTACATTTTATAAACTGGTTAAGTCTTTTTTTACAAGTTTTTCAAAAATTTTTGCAATATTTGAGATTACTGAAATGGGACGGTAATTATTAACATCTTCGGGATTACCAGACTTAAATATTGGAGTTATGGTAGTTTGTTTGTAATTACATGGAAATACTCCGCATTGGAAACTTGTGTTGATTATATGCATTAACGGTTTAGAAATTTTGTTTTTAATATTTTTTAAATGTTAATTGTAATTCTATCAAAACCTGGGGCAGAGCCTCCTTTCATGCCGTTTATAATAGTTACTATTTCGTCCTCTGTGGTGAGTTGAAATGTTGACATTTTATTTTTAACATCAACATTACAGTCTGGAATTGTTATATTTGGATCTTTGTGTATGAGATTAGCAAGATTTTCTCCTATATTTGCAAAATTCGTTAAATATATTTGCAGCTTTTAAAGGGTTCTCTTTGCAACATGTTTCCGAATTATCATGAATAATAGTGCTGATTTCATTGTTTTTATACTTTTTTTGTCCATTATCTCATTTATAATCGTCCATACTCCTTTGTCATTTTCAACCTGTATCAACTTCTGTTTGTAATAGCTTTCTTTTGTATGTTTTATGATATATGAGAGTTTATTTTTATATGCTTTAAAATGTTTCTGTAAATGTTCATTATTTGGTTGTTGATTAGTTAATCTATAAAGAGCTTGCTTATGACGTACGGATACTATTAAACCGTGAGTTATCCATGGTTTTATATAAATATATAAATAAAAAAAATTAAATACATATAATATGTGTTCAAAGCATTCGTTTACGGTGTAGTGACATTTGTTCGGAAGGAATGTTTTTAGTGATGATTTAAATAGAAGTAGATCGTGTGTTTGATTGATGTTACGAGGAAGGCTTTTGTATACTTTAGTTGCCATATAGTAAGGTCCTTTTTGAAATACTGTTTTGTTGGCTTGTGGTATTAGTAGGTTTTCTGTAAATCTTGTCGTCATGTTTATATGTTGAGTGTTTTAGTGGAAACCTTTCTAGAGATGATCATACTAATATGCATAAGCCCATTATTATCATTATTTATTATTTCTTTTCTTGTATGTATAGTATATTATATTTTTAAACGTATGCATACAGTGCGAAACGTAATCAAGTTCATGGTGTGAATTTATTATTGGTTGGGTTGTGCTTTTTGCAGAAAACGTTGATGTTCGACATTATTTCGTGTGCTTCAGGCAATTTCGAAAACCATGCACATCGTTTTTCATTCAATTTTGTTCGATATTTAAATTTTAAATTTAATTGTGTTGTTTCATCTCAAAGAGAAGATACTAAAATTTTGATTTGTAAAAAAAATATTATTTGATCTTCAGTTTTTTTCCTTTTTTTTCACCTCGGATGTTCGCAATTACCCCACTCTCCCTATGTACGAAGCAAGTGATATTACGCTAGATGTTATCATGATCATATAAATATTAAAACATAAATTAAGTGTTGGTATGGGAGGACGGGAGAAGGCTGTGTAATAATAATTATAATAATGTTTCATTATCTTCTTTTTTATAACAAAATAACACATAATGATATCCTCACTGGAATTTACCATGCTGGGGATTTCATTTACAAAATATCAGATTACATTACATTAAATTGATATGCTTGATGGAAAAGAAATTGTAAGGTGAGGTGTTTTAAGTGCAGTTGAGTGGTTTCGGTGTTAGTCTGTATTTGGTGTCAATATATATATATATATTTTTTCAGATCTCCCTATGTAACGAATCCAGCGTTTTATTTGATTTTTACATTTATTATTGTTGTTGTGATTTTTGAAGGAGAATGGAATTTTAATGTAGAATAATCATTTTTTGTCCAAACGTTGCTTGTTGAATGGTTGCTTGTTGAATGTGTTTTTGAGATCTAGTGTTTCTAATATGTGTGTTTGTTGTTATTTCTTGTTTTTTTTTTTTGTATTTATGAATGTAAAGTAGTATTGTTTTAGAGTATAAATATTTTATTGACATAATGTTAAGATTTTTGAAGATTTCGTCAGTGCTAGTTCTTAAAGGGACTTTAAGAATAATTTTCATGATGGGTTTTTGGGTTCTAATGAGTAAATTAAGAATATTATCATTAGCACTGAATCTAATTCACAGGTGGTAGATTTAAAACAGAAAACACTAATTTTACCAATTCATTGACACGAGAACATCAATATTACATAGATATTGGTCAATACATGGGAGTTATGAATATATTCATTTTCAAAAGTATAGTATTATTATACCCCCTCCTTCCTTTGAGATATGTGGGGCTGTACGAGTAGGATTCCGTTGAGGTAAATACTTATATGATTTCAATAATATTCCTACAGTACTTACATTGATCAATTATGATAGATATTTACCTACGTGTAACTAAGGCATGTCCGTATATCAAAAATATATCGAAATTCTACATTTGAGCGGGAAATAATAAGCTCCCGTCCCTCTCTGTGTATTTAAGTACCTAACTCAATATGTTCTATCAAGATAATATGTATGTTAAATTACTTTAAAAGGTTCACATACCTTTCGTTAGCTTTGTTTCATTCATACTTTAAGTATTGATGGCGTGCATGGTAAATGAAGTATTTAACATTTCGGATAAGTAAATATTTGACTGATTTATACATTAAACTACGAATAACCGTTTAGAAGTTATTCCGGTTTTAAACAAAATTTATTTATTGATTCGTTATTTTCTTCACGGTTAATTAATTATACCATTTAATAATAATTATTATTATTTATTTGAAACACACATTATTGAACATCAACATTTAATAAAGCTTTGACTGCCCAACTAGGAACAAATCCCGTTTTAGGACAGTCAAATTGATAAGTTTAGTTCATATTAAGTGCCATTATAGAAAAATAGAAGTGAAAAAAGCTAGTATTGACATAGTATTTTAATATAATATATCTAGAAAAATCTATAACAATTAATTATAAAGAGATTATGTGTATTTGTTTGATAGGTAATGGTTGGTGCTATGAGGAAAAAAATGCGTTTAAAATTGAGTACTAAAAAAAAAGATAGTATTATTGAGTAATATTGATAAGATTGAGTTACGTATCATTCAGCTTTATAAGCCTACGACGAAACTCACGGATGCAGCCTGAAGATGATGCAGCAAATAGTTAATAACATATTTAATATATTTTATTCAGTAAGTACAAAAAGAAACTTTATAACCAAACCAAATGGTTATAACCAAATGTTTGTCCTTTTTCCTTTCCTTGTTTAGGGTTTTTAAACCAGTTAAGATCTTTTTCCAAGAGCACAAATAATGTAACAAAAATTCAATCAACTAAATCAAACCATGACATGGTAATAGTAATGGGGCCAAAGCGCCGCAGTACCAGTTAGATAGAAAAGATGAAGGGGATTATACGATTCCTAGGATTATAAAAAATCATCAGAATATATAAATACTCATTAGTAACAAATCACAGGAGTGCAAAGGTTGCAATCTTCGATCAACACATGAATAACGAACATACAGTAAAGACAAAGTTAAGAGAAAGTAAATAGGCACCTATCAAACAAAACGTAAACTAAGTGGTCCAATTCAATGATATACGAGTACAGAGTGAAAACCCAGCGAAGAAAATGTAAAAGCAAAACATAACTATTGCGAAAATATAGCACTGACAATAACAGCACGAGGGTGAAAGTTTTATACAAGTTGTTAGATAAATACGATAACTCGTATAACTGGTAGTGCATTCATATTGTTATTTTTGTTTTTTTGATGTTTTATTGTCTACTTTTTTTATAACAAAACATTTCATTTACAAAATATGAAATTACATTATATTAAATTGATATCATTGGTGAAAAAAAAATAGTAATTAATGATGAAGTGCAGTTGAGTGGTTTCGATGTTAGTCTGTATGAGGTATTAATATATTTTCTATTTCAGATCTCCCTATGTAACGTATCCAATATTTTATTAGATTTTTTAATTTATAATGACTGTTTTTTTTTGGATAGTGGGATTTGTTGTAGAGTTTAGTACCATAGTATAAGAAGTTTTTTTGTCCAAATGTTGTGTTTGTGGTTCCTTGTTTTATGTGTTTTTGGCCCTGATATCTAGTGATTCTAATATGTGTGATTGTTGTTATTTATTGTTATTTAAAATTAAAATTCAAAGCATGGAGAAAACAATAAAACGTGTACCTAGTTACAATACAAAGAATCTGAAACATGAAATTACTACATTGACCGCGAAGTATGAGGTATAACATTATAGCTCTTGTACCTGCCTCTACTCACGTTTTGCACTCCATCCATATCGTATCCTATACCGCCTAACCATAGATGATGTTTTTTGTTAAATTATTTTTATCTGCCAGCACACACAGGTGATTTGGATGTTTCGCTCGTCGATTTGGCGATATAAAATTGATCTTGAGAAGCCAATCAAACAGAATCACCGTCCACTGTCATGGGTTGGTAGGTACTTCTTACTTCTTGTGAATATTCCGTGTATGCTCAATCTTAAACAACGCCAGTTCCCGTCAGTCTTACAATGTAAATTGCCAAACTGTTTATTATGTACGCAAGTGGGGTAGAAAGAAGAGACGAGGGTGAAATTCAATGTCTGTGGAGTGGAGCCACTTAGCCGGGGGTGGGGGGGGAGGGAGTTTGGGCCACATTTTGTTTAATTAACGCGAGGGAGTTTTGACGACAATACAGGCCTACTTCGAGAACAAAGTTCAGAGACCACCGACAACGGACCCTAAATAGAACTTCCCCAAATTATTATTTAGCTTTACGTCCCTTAGCGTCCCTAAAGATGCCATAATTCAATTCCCGGCGGGAAATCTGAAAGTGATCTATTTTATTAATGGCGACGTCGGTGAGAATAAATTACAGATTTAAAAATAAAAATAAAACGCGTAAATAGCATAATTTCCTCGCTGTGTATTTTAATTGAATTCATTAATTTCCAATAAAGACACTCTTTTATAAATATTTAAATGTATTTTTAAAATTGGGTAGTAAGCACAAACGAATACCATACATTGAGATGGCAACATGCTACACCAGCCCCCCCAGCGGCGCGAGTTGGCGGAATTTGTTCTATGCATTTTAATAGATTTTCTGTGAAATATATATACGAGATATTATACGATATTATATATATAGAAATCTAAAATTCAAAAATTAAATACTAAACATGTCATTTTACTCTTTCTTTAGGGGCTATTAGGATTGTATTAACATATTTCGAGAGAATACAATATTTATTATAATATCAATACAGTCTGGAACTGTAACATGTTGCCAGTATTTTGACAAAGCTACGCGTGTAATCAAAAATCATTCTATTAGCCTATTTTAAAAAATATATACATGAACAAAAATGAGTAAATTCATATGCAGGTCACCTAATATTTGTTTATTGAATTTTCAATATCTGTAATTAATTAAGTAAATATTTCACAGAAAATCTATTAAAATGTATATAAAAACAATTCATACAACTCTGGCCGCTAGAGGGTGCTAGTGTAGCATGTTGCCATCAAATGTCAGGAGCTGGAGGTATTGTCATTTTAGAGTATTTGGTGCAAATTACTAAGGTTGTTGTTTAATTGGGTTCCGTTTCACAATGACTTTTCCGTGAGGTACATTGTACTCAACGATATGAAGGTACATACGGCGACGTAGGTACGTTTACATTTTGATATGCTTGTAGGTATGAAAGACAGCGTTAGTTTCAATGAAACCCACGCACCTCCTACACTAGTGCCCCCGAATACACTCTCTTTGAATTAAACTCTTCAACCGGATTATTCGATATAAACCGTCAATAATTTTCAACATAGTGAACTACATGTAATTATTTTCTTGTTATTTAAGACGTTGGGGAAAACAATTTAGTATTTATAAGCACGTACTAAATACAGCAAAGATTTTGCTGAGTCAATAGAAATCAATTAAATTTCGTATTGATTTGTAATATTACAGCACTTACACTGGATATTTCACAGAAGATCTATCCCTGCTAGAACCATGCTAGGTGTATTAATAGTCCTGGGTGGAATGTTGCCACATCAAAGGCGGTGTTATAAATGAGTAGGGTAACCTAGTTAATACCCTGGTCGCTGAACATGGCAACACCATTAAAACCCCAAATACAGGGAAATGTAGCCTGGTGGATCGCGGTTTTACGGAATAGGTTTAGGTCAAGCGATTTATTATTATTGGATCAAGGCAGTCGATACTTACTCATGTATGAACTCGGAAAGGGGATTGTTTGATTTTGAGTTTACAGCAGGTGATTACTTATTTTACTACTTTGAGGAAATCTTCTGTGTCTGTCGATAAAGTAGTCCATCGTAATTTTCCTTTCTGGCGATAATTTTGAAGAGTTAAACTGGGTTGCTATGTTTTGGACGCTTAAGCACAATCGTTTTGTCTAACAAGTTTTATCAAGAAATCAGCACGCAAAACACCAGTGTTATAGATATCACGATAACATTTTAAAATCAAACAATAATCTCAGTTTGGACAAGAATTGGGACGACCGCCCGAAAAGCGGCAGATCTGTGTTCAAGTTCAGGTTGCGCCTAACTCAATTTTTCTGTGGATTTTTCAATTACTCGTATATTGTTTGAATGGTATTAATCTTTCTTCATTAATAAACGTTCAATTTATTGGAATAACTTATTGCGAAGTGAAATTTAAACAATGAAGAAGATAATATTAACATATCTCAATGAAATATAGCGACGCCCGTACCGGTGGCGACCGTTACCTTATTTATTTTTTATGTCTTTTTCTGTCTCATGTTCCTTTGAGATTTGTTAATATTATGCTCTTTAATGATTAAATAATATACGCTTTCCTACAGAAAGATATTTTGAAACATGATTATTTTAATTAAAAACAGATTCCTGAAGGCTATAAAACCTTCGCTGAGAGTAACGATATAAGCATTGAGAAGTTTCTTATCAGTCACCAATAGAATGGGAGAATTGAAAAGAAAATATTGTATTTGGTATATGGGTAAAAGTGCTTAACCCTTTGCAACCCGTGGAAAAAAAATCGGAATAGCAATGCGCTATAGCAATAAAGCTTTTAGTTATTATCCCTTAGGTCAGGGAAAAATAATTTTAAAAATCTCCGGAGACCAGATTCTTAAAAAAATTACACGCACTATCGTGCGGTTCAGGAATAATTTGACATTCGCACGATCGTGCGCATACCATTATTTCGGTACAATTTCTTTAAAATAAAGACAATTCAAATTTAAAAAGCAATATTTATTTATATTTTTTTCACACATTTACACATTTCTACATTTCTGAATATTATATTTTCTTGTGGTAAGTATAAAAACAATTTTTTCCTCGAGATAAACACAGATACACGTTGCATTTTTCGCAGCGTATTTTAGAACGGCTTCTGCAATTTTCATAGCGGCAGACTCTAGGAGCATTTATCTCATCAAAAATTGGGAGATGATTATATCCATCATATCTCTTAGCTACAGATGGCGGATTTGCTTGCCTGTATTTCCTATTACTAGGCAATTCATCTTCTTCCTCATCTGTTTCGACATTTCTTCTCCTCTTTTCAGGTTTATTTACCAATCCATCGGCAACATCCAGGCGAAACTCTAATAATGTCAAAGTCTTGTTCCTGGGAACTCCATTTGCAAGGCAATCATTTTTATAGAGTCTCCAAGCATTTACCAGAGCCAAGTCCACAAAATGGATTAGAACTTTCAGTGTCCATTTTTTAGTTTTAATGAAGGTACGATAGTATTCCATTAGCTGGTCCAGAACGTCCACTCCTCCCATGTGCATATTGTAATTCTGCACTATCTTTGGAGCTGAAATATCAATGTAAGACCTTAAACGTTTGTCCCATCTTTTGACTGATGTCTTATTTTCAGCACCAGTGCAATTTGACACCATCAGAACGGATTTGTTGTCTTTCCATTTCACAAGTGCCGTTTCTTCACTGACAAACTGCTGGCTTTCTCCTCGAAGCATGACTCTGTCATTTTTAAATTTGATGTTGGTTCTTTCAGCTAATCTATTTAGCATAATAGTCCCAGTGACATGTAGTTTCTGAGCGTATAGTTGTTTGATCAGTGGAACTGTCGTAAAATAGCGATCAAAGTAAAGACAACTGCCGGGGGGGACACTTTTAGCCAAGTGTAGAATTACTGATGGACCAAGGCCAAGTGGTGTGTCTCCAAAAGTACTCTTGGCTCCCTGATATATGGCAAAATCAAGCATGAGGCCACCACTTGTTGTGAGAACAAAATTCTTTAATCCCACAGGGCGAGGTTTGTTCTTCACCATACATCGTCCAGTAAACGGGATCATTTGTTCGTCGATCGAATAGTAACCTGGAACTCTTTCAAGCTTGGTACATGCATTTTGAACCCTTGTTATTACTGGTTGAACTTTCCATAGCGGGTTTTGGGCCTCTTCCGGTGGAGCGTCATCAGTTTCAACCACATGAAAAGCATTGCGTAAAGCCAAGAAACGATCGCGACTCATCACTTCAGAAATCATCAATATCTTCATATTAGCACGCCAGTACATTGGCAGTTGTGGATAAGGTATACACCCCATAATGATATGTAAGCCAATCATTTTTGACATCTCTGGTGGGTTTGTGTTCAGTTCTCTGCCAGTTTTTCTTAGGTGGTACAAGTTAGAACATGTACTGGCTTTTTCAAAAAAATTGTCGTCAAAATAGTCCCTAAAATATTCCATGGAAGTCCTCACAGTGTTCTTCGGTAGCTCAGGGAAGTCATGGGATTTATCCGTGAATGGTGTTTGCTTCCAAGTACGCTTTCGTCTCGACTTCTTCCTCGAATCTCTTTTCTGCCTTGGCTCCTTCGATCTTGATATAGTGGGAGGAGGGGGGAGATTATCGTCATTTTCCATGGGCTCCTGTAGGTCAGCACACTCCGCCTCAAGCCCTTCGTCATCATTGACCAGATCTTCAATTTCCGACTCGTCACCATTACCCAGAATCTCCAAAACATTATACTCATTTATGGCGATTCTTTAAAATAAACAAAAATACGGATTAGGTGGTTGATAAATGAGCATCTTAAAATAAAATATTTGTAGATAAATCACCTAAAAATGTGACCATAATCCTGGATGTTACGATCGTGCTGTGAGAGATTAAAAGGATAATAACTATTAGTTAACCAAACACAACTACACAAAAATGCATTTAAACTGTTACTTAACATCTTAGGTTCTAAAACAATGCACAATTTTACAAATTTATCAAAAAATTAATACTAAAATATCTACATACCTTTGCCAACTGCTGGATCAAAAAACACGGCCATCTTCGTTGGTATTTCTCGAGCTACTGACTAGTTCAAACACGTTCATCTAACTTCACGCGGCTAGAGCAATTCCCGCACGATCGATGCACACCGGGTCCGCTCGCAAAAACAGATTAAATTTTCGTTAAAAATTTTTCAACGACTAACTCACGCTCGTATGAGTCCGGTTGTAAAGGGTTAAGAGGAACCAAGAACACTTAAGGCCACCCAGAAAAACCTGACGGGTGTGATCATGATGATGATTGCTTCGAGGTCAGTAATCGTAGTATGATGTAAAAACAAAAAAAAACAGCATTACAAAGACAGGCTTTGACAAATAGATATATTGACTAAGTTACGTTGCATGGTATGAAGCGGTTTGTTTTGCCATAATCTGTCAAAAATGATTGAAGAAGCTCAGACTTTCATTTAGCAGGGAAGAAAGAGTGTCTAAAAATGTATCGTAATATTTTCGGATGCAAAGATTTATTTAAAAATGCCTTCTTTTATTTAAAACGGGAATAGGTACCGCGCAAAAGTACAAACTATCCGGAGCCAGTGGGACTATGGTATCCCTGATTGGGGTTTGTTATGAAGCTGAGGGAACTGGAGAAGGAAATAAGATAGAGAGGAGAAAGCTGTGGAAAACCTTCATTATCTGCCGCAGTCTCTCCTCTTCTGGTAAGAGTACAATGCCATGTTTCAAAGACTTTGTTTCTTGCTTTGTACTGCCACGTGTTTCCGCTAAACTTGTTTATCTCGACACCCCAGGAACTTGAATAACTGCTTTATAATACATGCACGACATTCGGCGAGACTTCAATCGAGACGAGAGAGCCCGGGTGCTACCCTCTCCACTCTCGCATCGCGCAGTTGTTGCTTGGATTTCTGCTGCACTCTCACCAGAATCTCGCATAATTTGACAAGGTAATGAAAAACAGATATTTGGACGAGAGCCGACAAAGGTGAAATTTACCCCTGGGTACCCCTGGATACCCCTGAAAGCCGACTTGTCTATTCACCCAGCAAAATGTCCTGCCTTTAAATTATTATTAGGTCCCCATTTATTTTGTTTTATCGGTCATTAATTTGTCTTCATCCTTGCACGTAGCGTTCAGCCTTAATCACCTGCTTCGATTCTCCTTCCCTTTAAACTTCCGAGATTATACTCGCTGAATTGGCAAAGCCTTTTTTTATCGCATTACTTCCCTTTCACAACACATTCATTCCTCGGGTAAAGAGTTCTCGGGGGGTGGGCGGATCAGGGGCCCGAAGTCCGGTGGGGCCAATACACGTTATATCGAACAGCTTTTTTTTCAAACGCATTAATTTTATGTGCATAATATGATCTTGTTTTATTTTTATTAATGCCTTTCGGCTTTTACATAGTATAACATGCAGTATAAGTCATAGACTATAATGTGAACAAATATGTAAGCTATAAAGGGCCCTTGTTAGCATGTATAATAACAAAGAAAAAATTCAAGAATATCTGTAAATATCAAAGCAAGAATAAGCGTCTATTGAAGGTATGTAATAACTGGGACTGATAAAAGAAAAGAAAAAATATTGTAGTAAAATGAAGTTAATAATGAATGTATCAAATTAAATGGTTTATAATATTTCCATACACCATAAATATATTTAATTACTAAATATATCACTACAATAGGTAAAGATAGATATATATGTTTAATATTTCGTAGTAAGTAATAAATTTACAGAGGAACATGCACATTGAGTATATCAGAGATCAGATTTTGTTCATAAATGAGTTAAACTTTTTAATTCAAATAACAATAGTAATGTTGTATTCCCACTATGTGCAAGTGTCTGCGGCACCCCCCATTTGTTGCAATTGTGTGGCGACAAGGTGCTGTAGGGGAAAGACGAGAAGGAGTTTGGGCAGTGCCTACCTGACTTTTCAAATCTCGATAATAAAGATAGCTAAAGTTATTTTAAGCAATGGAACTTTTTGATTCTGCAACATCATCAGGGTGATTCTGAAAACAACTTCTACTCTGGAATGAAGATCGAATACTTAAACTCTATAGTTAAATAGTTCATAACGTACATTGGATCTGGAAAAAAATATCAAGTTAAAATGTGAACAAGAGTTTTTTTTTATTTTTTTTATTTAAGAAGATAACCTAACTATTTCTCATACATTAACAAGTCCTGTAAGAAAATTTTACAAAAAAAATAATTAATTTGTGCGAAGACCACTGACGTCAGAATTAGTAGACCTGCCCTAAGTACGATTTCGACCGCTGGAGGCAATGGTCACGCTACACCCATTTTGGCACCAGCTTATTTCACTACCGTCTACGTTTGTTTCGCGTGATTTTGACTGCGGTAAGCAGATTACAAAACATTTATAAAGGGGGTCGAACTAAATACTCGGTTTTTTTAAATAATCCGAAGTTGCTGTTTTACTTAAATTGACGGCACGCCTAGCTCGCCACCCATCATTCTTATTAAGGTTTCTTCCCCTTCTGTCAGGGCATCTCTATGTATTATTTACTCTGTGGTAAAGACTGACAAAAATCATTTAGACTTTTGTAGATAGGTACTTAAATTGGTGACAATCGTTTTTTTTTATACAAACATTTTTTTTAATTTAAACAAGTTAATACAGATCAGCCATCTTGGGATTTTTGGTTCAGTGGTTGTATCCTAGAAATCGGACACAATAATAACTATACCCAACTGTTGTTATCTTTGTGTTTATATCAGTAATAATAATAATATTTGGATGACTTGTATAGCGCCGTTTTTGTGAAATATCACCTCAATGACGTTGTTCAAATACTACTTGCTAGGGTTTATCTTATTATGTACATATACAGAAACATACTTACCTGGCAGGTAACTCCAGTTAAAAACGTTTTACACGCACAAGACACATATGTTAGAAAACACCGAACATTGCATGATATTGCGGTTACTGTTTAAATCCTATTTGTCATTGATATTATATTTATTAGAAGGTTATTGGCAAAAGAAAAGTAGATGTTTACTTGAAACATTATTTTATTTGAGATTTTTGATAATAATTATTTACAATTAATTATAACAATTAATTATAATAATTATTTATAACAATTTGGATGAGTGTTTCAGGCTAATAATTATTGTTTATAAAAATAATTGTTACCCTTTGCGCTATGCACAAAAATCTTGTCTTAAGTTTTTAAGAACTTTAGTTTATCAATTAATAATTATTTACAGTTACAAATATTTATAATTATTTAGAATGTTGCGGACTATGAAACGTTTCAATTTTTTTCTGTTAATTACTTTATGTAGGTACTAACGGCTAGCTTCGCTATGTTAATTAGGTATGCAACTGAACCATTCATGGGTATGACTTTACGAAGAGATGAGTTTTGAGTTTTGCTCTGAATTCTGTCGAGTCTTCAATCAATCTTAGGTCGTATGGCAGTTTATTCCAGTGTCTGTCTTCTGCGAAGTACTGGAAAAAGGAACGTAAGTTTGAAATAAAGTGTTTATTTTTTTCAAACGAATAAGACACGACATAACCCAAATAACAAACGGTCCAAATAAAAGATGAATTTGGCTGAAATATTAAACGAATTACCATTACAGCTTTATTTGATTTATTGCGACAAAGCGGGCATTCTTTACGCTGTTCTTTTACGAGTTCTTTGTACTTTATTGATTAAAACTCGCGGTTTTATATAAAAAAAAATTAGCTCAGTGTCTTTTGATGATGGAACATCTCAGATATGAAAGCTTTGGCTTTCTAATTAGACTGACTTCATTTCACAAACGAATTTAACTAGAATAAGTTATATGTTCAAAAATAAAATTATTTGAACCGTGTAGGGATAAATCGATACAAGCGTGTTGTGGGCGTGTCAGTGTGTACGAAGAAAGCTTAATGTTTCCTTATTTCCGATGAAATTGATTAAACCTTTTCAAATGTTGAATTTCTCTCTTATTGCGCTACTATTTGTGTGGTTATTTTTATTTATTGCTGTATTATATGCAGACCGTCTCCATCTCTCCAATCCCTTCAGCCTCACGTTTTAGTATGTCTTGATCCCACTGACTCCGGACAGATGGCACTCTTTTGCAGTGTTTTTAAAAGAAAAGGTAAAAAAAAAATATTATTTGAAAAGCCATCATTTTTGCATCGAAATTTCACGATAAAACTTCGATTAATTTTAAATGGTTCATAATATTCGTACAGCACCGTATTCTTACGTGTTACGTAACAGCGCTTTGTAAAAAGTGTCGGGAATACGTAGTATTAAAATAGCGCAGTTAGAACCCAAAGCACAATGGACTCACCACGTGAAAGCTGGAACATGCAGCCGTAAAAACCGCACGTGCCAGCGGAGATGTCACTGGGCAAAACGAGCGTTCTGCAATTTGGCTACGTTTGCATATTTTGTGCAAGTTTTATAAAAATAACGAATTGTTATGTAGTTTTCTGTTTAGTTTCCCGTTGTTTGCGCTTGAGTTCACACAACATCAGCGTAGATGTGGCCATACGCTAAAACAGTGGTTAGCATAAAAAAATCTGATTCTCAAAAATATTCAAACACAATGTAAAAAATTGGATTAAGAGTAATGATAGGGCATTTACCGGTGCACTCACACAAATTCGAAATTATTGATTCATTATTATATTAATTGACTGTACACTGGTGCCGAAGGGATCAATGACTCTAGTTCCTCAGAGCATCCTCCATAAAAATACCGGTAGAACAAGGACAGCAATCCCACCTGACGTCTGTGCTTCAAAGATTGCAATCCGTTTGTAATGATATGCGAATCTATAAAACGGACCGCCCGTGTCTGCACAGAGTCGACGATATTTTTCAGATGTTTCCACCTACTTGTAACTGAACCACAAAATCTTTTTTCGTGTACACCGCCCCAGATTTTCAATTATCCGAGGCCAGTGGTTCTAAGGCATCTCCAATTGGGGTATTTTGTGAGTCTGGAGAAAGTACAGAGAAGGAGATGGGATGGTTGGGAGTTTCCAACTCTTTAGATCTGGTGACCACATATGCAATTTCAAGCAACGCCAACGTGTCGAATCTGAATGGTGCTCTTTCATCAGGGCGATACTGAGTGTATTGTACACCACTCTGAAACGTGCCACTGGTTTTAACTTATTTTCAAAATCTAATTACCTCTCTCTTACCCACTTCAATCAATTTTGATATTAATGGTAAAAAAGAAGTCCGAAATGCCCGCAGTCCATTGGATTTCATAACATTTCTTATCGCCTTTGTAAAAACGTCTTTCAGATGTCTGTTCGACACATCAGACTTGGCTGATCTGCGCGTGGAACTGCATACTTCGTCGTCGATACTTTTTATATTACATCTACTTGATTCCTAATGTCCGTCATTGTTGATAAAAACATTGGATTAATTCTTTCTGTTTTTTGATAAAATTCCATTTTAAAAGAATTTTTAGAGGATATTCAATGTTTTAAAAAAATTTGTAGAACGTACGTTTTTTATTGATCTAACCTTTTCCGCTACAATTCTTCTTTCATTCACTGTATTGCACAAAACATTTTTTTTTTTGAGAAATAAAATGAGAGTACGAAAACTTAAAGAGCAGTATTCCCTACATTGTTGGCAGAACGGTAAGGCCCTATATTTCAACAATGAAACTGATAAAAACTGAAATAAAAAAATAATAAACTTTATGGAAATATTGTATTTTAGCGAAATTTAATGTGAGATATATCAAAATAGTATCGTCATTGAATAACATTTTGTTTTTCACCGGCGCGCGGTGATGTGTTGCGCAAACAAAGTTCGATGCTTCGATAATGATCAAAGTGAACAAAAAAGGTTTCATTGATGTCGCATTGTACACATGAAATAATAAATAAATACATTGATTCTGCTCTTTGGCGAATACGAGGAAAAAAACATATTCGAATTATGTGTTTCTGATTGCGGACAGAGAGATTTTAAAAACATTTTTGCGATAGACATGCGGTAAATATTTTGTATTTATTTCGATTTTTTTTCTTTCTCAATCATTATACTGCCTATTCACTGTTATTTTGTTTAATTGGTAGAACTCCATTTAATTTTATTAAAATAAAATATTAAGTAAATCATTTTTAATACTGTTATTATAGTTATTGCAACTGTTTCGGCGTTCTAATCCACTCTGATTAGGCCACATTAAAAAGACTTACTCGTATTATGATTTTATTAAATCACATTCAATTTTACTATGGACGGTGTTTAAAATGGTTTATTACCGGTAAAACCGATTTACTTAGAAAATAATTGTGATGATTAATATTTCTCTGTTCTGTGAGGTACTTTGAGGTTCTGTGAGGTAGGTAGGTTGAAAGCTGATTTCCCCACATAAAGTGATACCAGTGTTTTGAAATAACTTATTGAAGCTTATTAAACCTCATTGTAATATATTTCTAATCATTGAAGATAACATTGAAAAAATATAAAAAAACAGATGTCCCATGAAGAAGAAAAAAGTACAAAACTTAAAAAAATATATATTATATGAATACCGCACAAGAGTCCCAACTGCTCCCAACCATCTGGAGCCAGTGAGACTATGGCATACCCAATTGGGGAATGTTGTGACGCCGAAAGTATTGGTGAGGGGAAGGTGAAGGGGGAGAGGAAGGTGGGGAAAAATACCTTGCTGTTCCAGATCTGGTCACCAAACACGGCTAAAACCCATTTCAAGCAACGTTTCAATTCGTCTGTCACCAGGGCGATGCTGAGGGTATCTTCCACTCTGGAACGTGCCCAAATATACTATATATTATTTTTAAATGAATTAATTGTGAAACAGCACAAATTAATTAAATAAAATTTACTTGCGCACGCCGGGATTTGAACCCGCGACGACCCGCGGAGGCTGTCAAATGAGAAATTGAGTTATTGATCTAATTTATACCGATTTGTGACATTTTGTATACCATCTTCATTTTCACAAGAAAAAACAAGCACCGTTTTTATAACAGTAGTCACACAAAAAAAAACACATTTATTTCGATTTTTCAAACCATTCAAAGTACTATTCTAAAGATATTCACGAAATAAACAAGGTTTACCATAAAATAAGATCTCTACCCTATAAAAAATCGTTAAATTTCAATAGATTATTTTTATTTTTTATTTCCGTTGTCCAAATTTGGAGTTGGACCACTCGCTCGCACTAATGGCCTCAGTAAAGAGTTAACATTATCTAACAAAACATTAACATGTTCCTTATATATCTCAGAAATAATATATTAAATTAAAATTATTAACCATTAAGAAAATAATTTGATTTAAGTACGCGGCAAGTCAGATTTATTTTAGGTATACTTATTTGACTAGGTAACACTTCCTATAACATATACGATATAAGCAAGTAAAAGCGAGCACTTACGTGGAAGCAAGCACCCTTGAATTTGAGATTTTAGTCTTAAAGCTGTTCTTGCATTAACTCACCTGGGGTATATTGAATACAGGGTGAACAGAAAGGTTTTTTCTATCGCAGCCTCCTGAAGCCTTCCGGAACCTCCGCCCCGTCGTGTTCAGGGATTTATCTTACTTCCGGTGGGAAATTTATGGATCGCGTGTTACTTTAGTATTGTTACACGTAACCAGTAGTTTAACCAAAAAGCTGCAACTCAGTCATGTTCTTAAGTCTGGAAAACCCCAAAAAAATATTATATGTTTTTAAGTTTGTGCTTTTGCATACTATGTTGGTATTTTGCTTTGAAAATGCTTTTTGGCTAAGAAAGTTACATTTTTTCTTATTTATACTCGTATATATTTAAAAAAAAAGAAAAACATACGCCTTGAAGGAAAATATATACTCGTATATACAATCTCCTCCCCGAAAGCCTGAAAATGGAGAATCATTTTTTTATTTTAAATTCTTCAATCTCAAAATAACAATGTGTAATATATAAGAATAAGATGTATGACATATAAATAATATATATAATATTGAGTAATACGATATATAATATAAGTAATAAAATAAAATTATTGTATGTATGCAGTTAAGTAAAGAAAGTTTTTACTTAATGTAATAATTTTTTTTAATTAATTCTGTGTTCGCATCAGTCTAAAGCATAAGTTCCCAACGGGGGTCGGTATCATGGCGGATGGAGAGATCCAAGGGGGCAAATGTGTGATGGCCTCAAGGATAAATGGGGGCGGTGAAGGGCTAGAATAGGGCGGTGAAGGGCTGAAATGAGGGCGAGGGCAACAAAAATATTTTTAATAAATTTTCCTTATGAATTGTTGTACGTATATCATTGACAGAATCGTGCAACAAAATGAACTGTTAAATTATTCCACTAATTTATAGAATGATAAAAAAAAATTTTGTCAACTTCTTTGTGGTGTTACAACTCCTGACCAGGTTTCTCAGGACTTGTCAAATGAATAATAATGTACTGCATAACGGGGGGCGCCGAAAAAAGTATAACCTCAAAATGGACGGTGATACAAATAAGGTTGGGAACCTATGATCGAAAGAAACCACCAATCGTGGATAGTAGCTAATTAGACATTTATTTATTCGTGGACATATATAGCAATTTTAATAATCCTAACAGAAAGAAACTTTTTTTTTTAATGATGATTCAAAATAAATAATTTGATATCTCCCCTCCTCCAGAGTTAACTACTTTTTAAAAAAAAATCTTCCCCTAAAGCAGGTTATTTTTTTGTGTATTTCGAAATACATATTTTTATAATGGCCATCGCTAGTAATATTTCTTTAAAAAAAAAACAGAAGAATATTAAAATTCACTTAACGGAGAAATTTTATGAAGGTTTAAAAACCAGTTCAAACCAGTGATTTTGAAAAAAGCAAGTCATTTTCTGTGGACTAATTATTGGAGTTACGAGATTTTCCAGCACAACTGTGTAATACATACCCCTATCTTGACTTTCCTTAGAAGAGCTATGACGCAATAAATCACCTAGATTTCCATAGAAGGCTACGGTTTCATTGCATTTGTGCTTAACACAGGTAAAGTAATCAGGAGAATTGTTGTTGCATTGGCTGATTTATGTGCGACGGGACTTTCTACGGAGCGCGGGGGAGTAGATTTAGAAATTAGAGAAACAGAGATTCGGAGGCTGTGATTAATATTCCTCGAGTTTAATGCTGCCCCAAAGAGTAAAAACACAGTATCTTGCTTGAGTCTATCAAGTAAGCTGGAAGATACTGAGTTTTTACTTAAAGGGGCAGAATAACTCATAAGGACAAAATTCAAAGTTTTCGAAATTTAGGGTTGCCTTAATTTCACTATTATTGAATAACTGAACATGGTGAAAATAATAACTAACTGACCAATATTCATTTTGACATAATAAAAGTTTAATTTTATATCAACCCGAGATTTAACATGTTTTGTAGGAAATATTTTTGTGTTGAAGAATTGAAAAATATGTGTCGAACAATTCATGGTGTCGTTTCTTATTTTATGAAAAATTAACGGATCTTAAAAAGCTCCATGGCTCATGATGAAAATGACACAACTGTAAATTGTTGCGTTAACCCATAAACTCCATACAAAAGAGTAGAGCGAATTTCATGACTCCAGAGTTCACGTTTTTGTTTGCATCGCGGTTAATTTTCATCGACGTCCTTTTGGCGAAAACTTTTCAAACTTGCTCTTAGGTACAAGTTTTTTTTTCCATTATGAGTTATTATCATGTAATGCCCGAAAGAGTTTAAATAACTACAAAGATACCTCCATTACCCGTATTCGTATTAGTATTTATAATCAAACTATTGTTATCAAAATACGAAAATTACATGAACTTTTAATTAAAACAATTGGTGATGTTTTTTTGTTAGATTCCTCTCACGTTAGGAAGAGACCACAGACTATCACAATCACGTTCCATAAACACGCTAAATTCACCGACAACATCAAGCAGCGATTTTGTATTAATAACACGTTCGTTAGCAACAAATATTGTTACTGACTTCTAGTAGACCAAATTTGAACAATAATTGTGCCAATATATTATTACCAATATCACAAAAAAAGGGAACAAAAGTTTTAAAGTAAAATTCTTTACATAATTATAGAATAATTAAACAGTCGGTGAAAAATGTGGGCTGGCTTCACTCATTTCGAGCTAAGGAATAGCTAGGAAAATAGGAAAGTAATATATATATATGCAAGGAGTTGTTATAAGTTTTCGATTAAAAGGGTCTAATTAAGGACTGATTAAGAGGAAAATGCGTAAATGAAACGTAGTGACATTATTCCTAACAATAAAAAAAAATCATGCTCTAAGCAGGATTAAAAAAAGGTATTTAAGAAAGCTCAATCGATTTGCGAGAGCTGACAAAACTTTTTTGCTAATCATTTAATAGAGACAGGCCATAGCTTCAACAGAGAAAAAACTAAGTTTAAACATTCAAATGTTGATAGATATTTTAAATTGTGCTCCTTAGAAACTTTTGAAATTAACAAAAAAATTAAATCTAAAAATTAATTTAGTAAACAAGATAATAGCTCCCTGTAAATCACCTTTACTAATCATGTTTCCTATTGACTTTGACTCCTCCCACCGCCCACCCCCCTCCAAATCACCACTCCCACTACCCTCACCTAATGGTGACTAATTTTGTTTCTGTACTTGTTTAATTTTAGTTAGTTTTAAGAACGCTCGTCAATGGCACGGTTGTGTCGAAATCGGTAGCGAATTTAATAAATCTTAAATACCAAAAGTACATAATAAATAAAACTTACAAACAAAATGTCTAGAAATTGCTATACAGTGAATGCCGAAAAAATACAAGAAACTGATAAAACTAAATTAGAAAACGCTTCGATTATCATATGTTAAAGGGGGATTAGATACTTTTTTTCCTTCATCCTTCAACATGGACCTTTCAACGCCCCAGTTTCCTTCTGGTTGTTAAAAAGATCGTCAACCCCCAAGAAATGCTAATCTGAATATGTATTTATAGGAAGAAGCAGTCTTACGATGAACACTGTCTCGGATGTGTGACCGTTATTAATGAATTAGAGAATAAATTAACAATTCAAATAAATATTTTATTCGCTTGTACGGGGATCAGACAGACGAAAATACATTATATTGATGTTCGAAAGGACCCGACCCCCAGTCTAAATCAATATATGAATTTACGCAAAATGTACAGTAGGTGGAAAGTGTTCCCATCAACTGCACAAAATAAATGACTGAATAAATGCGAGAGAGCGAGATAACGGAGTGAGAGAAATAGTTTGGTGCGCGATGCCCGGTGACTCTCTCGCGACCCAACGTCACGAGAAAGTACAGCATCGCGCACCCAGATCAGAGTCTGCGAGTGCAGGACAGTGTCTCAGTGGGGTATAACTACCCTATGATAACCGAAAAGTAGCAACCTCCCTTCTGACAACATCTCTGCCTCGACCACTCCGCCTTGCTCTAACTTCCAACTATTCGACTTCTACTTCTTTCTGACCATCGCCTACCCTGGATCCTCCCAGGACTACCGCTATTCACCGGACCCAGATCCTCGCATCGTCACGACAAGGCCTTCACGGTCATCCCCGGGAGTATTCAATGTGTAAGGCTTTTGTAAAAATTGGGAATTTTGTGCAAATCAGATTTTTATGCAAAATTAGGTTGGAATTTTTCCCTCTTGCAAAGGGGTTAAAGGTTGTGTTTTCTCCCCTCCCACCTCTCCGCAGATTGGGTTCAGCTGCTCCCTACAATTCGCTTGTGTGCCACATACATCCGACACAAACATCATTATATTCACTGTGCGGTTGGCCATTGTATGCCAATGCAATGCTTGCATTACAAAATCATAGTATGATCATGACGAAAATAGTTGTTAATCGGTCAATATTTCGTTAGTAATGTGTTAATTGTTATTGTATTTAATTCTTAAAACTTTTTTTTTTTAATTTATATTATCTCAAATTTAATAGGGTCATTAAGTTTGGAAATACTTGCAGAACTTAATAACATTTATGGGTTCATAAAGTAACATAGAAAATTACCGCCGAATCTCAATACACTGGGAATATTGTAAACTTTTTGAACGTATTATCTACGATCAAATTTATATATTCATTATTTGCAACATACAAAACCAACAACATAGATTTCTACAAAAAAGATCGGCATTAACAAACTCAGTAAACTTTATGGAACATTTAGCGAGTAATATGGACAGTAAAAATCAATTAGATTACTCTAAAGTCTTCGATTAGACTAACTATTCCAACTCATTAAATAATTAAATCAATCTGAAATCCACAGTAACAGTTGCGAGAACAAAGTCTAGCTTTTTTACCGACCCTCCAGCGTACCTCAAGGTTCTCACATAGGGTCATTATTATTTCATATATACAGTATTGTATGTAGAATAATTTTCTTAGTTTTCCCGCGTAATGTAGTCCCTAGAAGAACTTTTTAACTCCTGACGTTTCGGACAAATCACACTGTCCATCTTCAGAGGCTTTATGTCTTGAGTTTCATTTTGAACTGATCGCTTGCGCGTGTCCGTTCAATCCAGAAGTCAACACCTTAAGTCGTTTAGCTCACTGAGAAAAAGGTTGAGCTAATGTGTCTGAGTCCTCTGATTCACTTAGGATGTCATCTAAATTAAAAGGTGACTATAGAACTGGTATTTCAGAACCATGGAACACTGGACGAATAGCTGAGTCAAGGGTAGGGTAATATTATCAACTTTTAACCTGTTTCTACACGATCATCCGACCTTCCTCCTAACGCTAAAATGACTTTATCCACCCTCCCCTATCATTACTTTCTTCAACCATCAACTTTTTGTGTGAAAAAAATGTGCACGATTTTAAAAAAAAAAATTTTGATGATTTAACAGCTTAGCTAAAATAATACATCAAAATTTTGCTTAATAGTCAACTTTAACCCTAAATACGTAAGAATACATCGTAATTTCATTAGATCCACATATAGGGTATGCTCGAAATAAATCATCTGCATGTCAGAACTGATGTACACATTGTTACACATTTCTTCAGACTTATTCGCGGATGGTTCGAACACTCGACTATCATGGAGAGCATTAATTTCTATGTTCACGATGGTTATCTCCTTCACCGACAGCATAGACTGTTTTATTTCCCGGCCTGCAGGACCAACTTGCCAATGGTCATGTCGGTGGGGAGGGCAATCTTGCTGTTAAATAGAATCACTTCGGATATCGACATATTTAGCATCAATGAAGCTGCGTTTAAACATAAAGCTTTGTTGCTACTTGCATAATACCAGTATGTGTTGTATGCAATTTACTGAGATTATAAATGACTACCATTTGTTTTCTGTATATGTACATAATAAGATGAACCCCAGCAAGTAGTATTTGTACAACGTCCTTGAGGCGATTTTCACAAAAGCTGCGCTATACAACAACTCATACAAGTATTATTATTATTATTATTACCATCTTTCTTTTAATTTTTTTTTATTTATTTTTTTATTAAATAATTATTTTAGATGTTCTACATCTCGTCTTATTTAATAATATCTTTAAAAATGCCTCAAAATGTAAATTTTGTAAGAATTTTTTAAGGAATAAAGAAGTGAATTGAATTGAATTGAGTGAAATGAAATTGAATTGAATTTTAAAAAAAAAGTAAATATATCAAATAAGCAAATAAAATAAAATAACTTAAAATATTTAGTACATACCTGGAGGTATTGAAACCATGTTAAAACAGTTTGTCAGTGCATGGTATAAAAAGTTCCAACTCCCTAAATATTACATTGCAAATATTGCTCGTTTATCCACACGTATTGACTGGTCGCGAATCAATTCTTTACTCAGGTGTTGAGGAAAGATGACAAGTGTGATCGAGTTGGGTTGAGTGGTCTCTGTCATTTCATAAATTTATTTATTGCAAACCCTCACATACTGTTGGAACCAATGTGCGACGATCATAATAATTAATGCAGCACCAGTGGTGCATTTCATGTCCAACTAATCGAATAATGTGACCAAAATAATTATCATTTTTAACATGTTTTAAACTGATTACAATCCCTCGGCTCAAAACACACAAATTCAATCAAAATTTCAGTTTACATGGAATTCCCTCCACCCATACCCATACAAACAAGTTCAACTTCAAAGCAAAGTTTTTTTTATACAGTAACTCCACACAGGAGGTTTTGGGGGAAATAATTTCCCTCAAGGCCTATGTCATCTTTGGGGATGCTGTGTGGAGAGTCATTTTGAGGATAGGAAAGAGTCAACCTGGGCCTTGAAGAGACCCATGTTGTAGGAGGGAGGAAACACGGAGGCCGGCAAATCATTCCACAGTCGAGCTGTTAAACACAAGAACGAGTCATAGAAGCGACCCGTTCTCATGTGGTAAATGTAAACCGTATACCGTGCGTTTGGCGTATTTGCCGACTGTTCTCCGGTGCCAAAATGATCAATGACGCTAGTTCCTTAGAGCCGAAATACCAGTAGAACAAGCACAGCATTCTTTTTATTTTATTTAAGGAGAAAATACAGATACAGACTAATATCAAAACAATATATATATATTTGATTCGCGATAAACAGATCGCGAATCAATAATGACGTTTGAAATTTCACTGATATTTATTTACCCTGTTGACACATTTTATGACTAGTCCTCTATTGAGAGGAACTTAATCCACTAAAATCGATATTCTAAATTGATCGATATATATGTAATATCTGGAGAACTCGCCTGCATCCAAACTATTTCTCACTGATTAACCTAATCTAACCTGACGTTTGTGCTCCAAAGATTACAATCAGTCTGTTAAGATAGACGAATCTATCAAACGAACCGCCCGTTTCTGCACAGAGTCGAGGGTTTTTTTCAGAAATTTTGGGATTTGTACAGGGTCAGCAGTTGTGCACTGTTAAGGTATCTGCTGGCTCTGTACAATACGCCCAGCTTCTGAGAAGCTAACTTTACTCCGGCTTTGATGGAGCCCCCATACCTGAGCTAGTCACTTAAGGTTACACCAAGCCTATCTGTAGAGGGTTAGTTGGACAGATTGCTTCTATAGTTATAAGTCTTACTTATACGTCATTAGTAATACATTTTAGCTGTAAGGTATTGGTTGTACGTCGAGTGATATGTTATTTAATTAATTGTAATCCAATTATTATTATTATTAAATGATACTAGATTATCATTTCTATTCCTTTAAAGATGTGAAATGCAGTAATCAAATAATAATAACAAAATCGTTCCTTCAAAATAAAAAAGCCAGGTTTTCTGTCTATGTTGAATTAAGTGGTTTCTGATTCTGACACCGTCGACTGGCAAAATTTACTCAGCATCCTACTTTGACCCCCAATAACTCTCATCCAGCACGCGAAGAAGATTTTTTTAGAAAGTGGACGTCTATTGCATATTTTGTTAGAAAGACATGCAAATGATTAGAACCAAAAAAATTATTTCTATCATAGTAAATAGTAAAAAACGTCAAAAAGAAAAATTTTGTTTTTGTAAAAAATATAAGACAGTTATAGTTCTGCCCTAAAATAAGACTCGGGGATCTCCCGCAAACCTGTTAAAAGACCTCAAAATTTAGCAACTAAAGAAAAAAATATACCTGCATTCCAACCACTATTTATAAACATGGGACTTAAAAGAGTTTATTATGTCAAAAGAACACAAGAGTCCCAGCTGCTCCCAATATTCTGAAGTCAGTGGAACTAATTCATTTCCAAAAGGAGTATGTTTTGTGGGTAAGGTTAGTGAGGAAGGGGAGAATATGAGGAAAGAAAAACCTGGCTATTCAAATTCAAATTTCAAACAACGTTCTATTCTGAAAGGGGTTCTTTCACCAAAGCGATACTGTGAGTGTCTTCCACTCTGAGAATAATGGCTGTTTTTTTTAAGTCTGTAAATTGAATGAAGTTTTAACATATTTTTATAATATTCGAAAAAAGCACACTGGTTACAAGCTCCCTATTGAATTTATCTTTCCCTCTCTGCGAGTACGAGTAGGTATATCAAAGCTCCAAGTAACCGCGTAACGTGATCACTGGCGTATAACAAGGTTGCACTCCGTGATCTTTGAAAAGCTTTCTTCGCCTCTCGGTCGAGCTTCCTCTAATGTGTTTGCTGGGCTTTTCCAAGTTTTGAAAGGTATTCCCCTCGCGGTTCGAGGGACAAAATACTTCAACTTGGGAAATTAAAAGCCATCGGGTATTCAGAATTTAAGGCGTCGATGGAAAATACAGCGGTTCGCGTGTTAGTTTCCAAATCCCTTTCATTTTACATGTCTTTGATGTTGTTTTGCATGAAATCGAATAAATATAACATTTTTTTAAATATCTGCAAATAAAATCTCTGTAAATAACAGAAAATCAAAGTGAAAATATGACTATATTGGTATTGGTTTATTGGTTATCGTTTAGAATTTCATAACTTTGATATTTTTTGGGGTGAAATCGATAAAACCAGGATAAACTTAAATACGAAAACGACTATCGTTTAGATGAAGGTAATTCCCTCACTAAACAAAATAGGGGAAAATAAAAGTCTTGTGTTGTCCATTTAAAAATGAATTTCTTTCAAAAATGTTTTCTCATTTTCGAAACGATAAAACATTGCTCTCTTATCATCATCGTCGCTTCCTATTTTGTTTCATTCGAGTTCAGGTACAATTTACAAAGAAAGATACTTTAAAGGGGAACCCCTGCGGGATTGTGGATTAAAGGGAAAATGGAAGGGATAGAGAGCGTTAAATCGCACCACTTCACCGGCTATTCGAGATAAACCAGACACAATACATCGGCAGCTTCTTACAAACTCCTCTCTAATCCTCCTTAGCTCCCGGTACCCTTCTTGGAATTAACGGACATAATTATTTGTTAGATCTGAAACGAAATTTTAATCTTTCCACAATGCGTGGTTCACAACGTCCCGAAAGTAATATTTCAATTTTTATTTTTTAAATAATATATTTGAAGTAGAAAATGTGAGTACCTTTGGTAAGCTGCAGTAAAAATTCAGATGACTTTGATGTGTAATGAGATAACCTTTTTTGTACAATTTTAACTAAATTGTTCATAACTAAGCAAAAAGTTTGAGATCATTTTACTTAAAAATTAAGGATTCTCTTTCTTGGGTATCGTAAATTTAATATTTTTTTTTTTGTAAAATGAAAATGACTTTAGGAAGTTTTTAGTAAAATTCAACAAACATTAACAATATAAAAATTAACAAAAATTAATAATATAAGGATATTCTTATTTTTTAAACTCATTTACAAAGAGAGATTAAAATAAGTGAGTTTAAGGGGTAAATAGAATAAAGAAAAAAAAGCTTTGCATTTATTTTGAAGGATGTAGTGTACACTAGATATCCAGGTTCGTTAAAAATCGTTCAGCTTATAATTCTTAAGATACGGTCTCCGTAGTTGAGTGGTTACGATCGTTCGATACGAATCCGGAGGTTACGGGTTCAAATCCCGGCCTGAACACGTAAATTTTATTTAATTAAATGTTGTTATTTCCCAATTTATTCATTTCAAATAATATGTAGTATATTTGCGGCTCGTTCCAGAGTGGTATATATTCTCAGTATCGCCCTGGTGAAAGACTACCATTCAGAATCGAAACGTTGCTTGAAATGGCTATAACCGTGTTAGGTGAATAGCCAGGTGCTTCTAAACCTTCCTCTTCCCAACCGTCCTCTCTCCCATCTCCTTCCTATCCTCAATACCTTCATCCCCGCAACATACCCCAATTGGGGATGCCATAATCTCACTGGCTCCAGACTGTTTGGAGCAGCTGGGACTCTTGTGTGGTATCACATAAAAAAAAATATAAAAAGATACTTATTCATAATATATATTTAAAAAAATTGTTTTGCTTTTTTGGTGAGAAATTATCAGATTAATTCTAATTTTTAAAATCATTTTGTCTCTCCCCCGTCAAGTATTTTTATCTAAGTATTGCATAACTAAGTGAATTTTTGTAAATTTATTACTGTACTTGTCTTGAAATTCATTTTTCTAATTTGTACGCGCTAAATTCCGTACATGTAAGAATGCGCCAAGGTTTTCATTACATGCTACACCATATATGCTGTTGTCAGGGTACTTGTTACCAACTCCCGAGCTTCCTATTCCAACACTCAAATATTTACACCGCCTCACGAGTGCGGCTCCTTCACATCGCTTGGCAGAGGGGCGTCAAAATAAGGGCAAATACGAGGACAGCTTAATAAAGCCACTTTGCTCTCTATCCATCGTGACAACCGATAACTCTTGGAACCACTCGAATTTCATATTCGCCATAACTTGCTACGTGAAGGTGCTTTTCTCTTCTTCGTATTATATTCCAGAAGTCTTTATATCCTCATGGTGTTTTTTATGGTATTGTCGTTTATTGCCATGATGATATTATCACGTTCTTTCTTCTTGGTATGAATTCATTAAAAAGCGAAAAAAACAGTAAGTTTTTGATTTAACGGAATGACTTATTTGCACAGATTTTCCCTACCTTCGCTGTCGATGACCAGTCAATATGATTCCCTCAATAAAGCCAACACTTATTCGATGATTTTTGAAAACAAATAGACCTCATTCCTTGACCTTTTTATTGTCAATATTTATCTCACTGTAAAAGATAATTAAATAATTTATTTCTAATCTCATTACTCAGACAGTTGTATTATTCATTTTACATATATTTTTAACATAAAAGTCCTTTGGGTTTTAGATATACTCGTATATCGTCGTAGGGAAGCAATACTGCTGTAACCACCACTACCCACAAAAATGCTCTTTATACACCATTCCACAGGGTTTTTTTTCTGCGTCGATCTATCTGGGTCCCGTGACTACAATGAAAAATAAGAACTATACGACGTTGGAAAAATCTTCGTTTTGTCAATATTACGTTTTTTTACATGGCTTTGGCTGTTACAGAAATATTGCTTTCCTGCGACGATATTAGCGCACGGATAACTGGCTAAGAAATAAACTTGTGCATCATAAATCCATCAAAATATTTAAGTTATTTCTAAGAAACAAAAAAATTGTTAAATAATTTACAATTAGTGTAATTTTGTCTTCATTTTTAAATATCGTTATTTTGTTGGTTAACGATTTAGCCGGCCTTGCACTATAATCAAATATGAATTTGTAAAAACTGTTTACAACTCTAATAAATAAAATAAAATAAATTCCAGTTCTCAGCAACCCTTGAGTTAAACATTCCAATGAGGTTGGGTAGTGCTCACAGTGTTTGCACATTTTAAGCATTTCCACCTGCATTGTTGACTTTCCCGCCAGGAAGGCAGTGTCAAGCGAGCCCCGAGAAACTTGATGCCCATTTCCTGCTACAGAAATGCCGAGCTTTGTTAAAGGCTTAAGCTTTCACAAATTAAATGGATTCCGCTCCCTGTTGGCTTGCGAAATAACAAAGACAGAGGGGCGGCAGTTGGAAAAGAAGTCTAAAATTGTACTTTTTTCTCTCTCAGGAGATAAAAAAAAACACATTTCTAAAAAACATTGGTAAATTTCATCGTTACATAATTCAGGAGTATGTGTCGTTTTAAAATATGATTGCTAAGGAATAATGTACAAATTATTAGTTAATTGCCTAATTGAAGCGTTGAGATGGGTTAAAAAGAGGCGTTATCGCTAAAGTTGCATTCTGAGAAATTTTTGAAAGGTTTTTGCGGATTATATTTCGTTGAATATTTGTGTTAAATTATTGAAAATGATTTGAAACGATTTAAAATTAATTAAAATAATTCAAAAGGAATGAAAATGATTGAAAAATAATTGAAAATGATTGAAAATGATTGAAAATGATTGAAAATGATTGAAAATGATTGAAAATGATTGAAAATGATTGAAAATGATTGAAAATGATTGAAAATGATTGAAAATGATTTAAAATGATTTAAAATGATTTAAACTGATTTAAAATGATTTGAAATTATTTAAAATTAATTAAAATAATTTTAAAGGATTGAAAATGATTGAAAAATAATTCAAAGGGATTGAAAACGATTTAAAATTATTGTAAATTATTGAAAATGATTGAAAATGATTGTAAATTATTGAAAATGGTTGAAAATGATTCAATATGATTCATAATTATTGAAAATGATTGAAATAATTAACTATTAATATTTTTTATATTATTACGCCTGATAGCTGTTTCATTATCCACATGCGTGACATTACCTAGCAGAACTTTTTTATAAGTAAACCTTTTTTTAAATTTATAATAATATTCAATTATGGAATAACTTATTGTAGCTAATAAACTTCATGGTAATATATTTTTATTCATTGAAGATATTATTAACAACTCCCAAAATGAAACATGAAACCGAAAAGACACAGAAAAGAAAAAGGTAACGGTAGCAGCTGGGACTCGAACCCAAGATCTCATGGTCGATCCGGGACCTTGCGCTCTAATCCAATGAGCTACAGCTACCTAAATCCGTCTTGTCAATTTTATAGGTATCATACTTCAATTTATAAGATCTGTCAATGTCATCTTCAATTAAATCCCTTTTTTCTGCTACCTTTATTAAAAAAGCAGCTAGTAACCAGTTTATCGCGATTCGATGAATGCTTATATTATACCTAGAAGTTAGATTGCTTACTGATGAAATGTATTTTAATCGATATTTTAAAGAATGGATTTTGAATCAGGCTCTACTTTGCACATTTGAGAACTGTACACCGTCAGTAGCAATATTTCCTTTACAAAGTAAACATAATATAGAAAAAGCTTTGAAATAAAGGTGATGTTTTCTGAAATTTTAACAGTCAATGAAATATTTCAATGTAGAGCGTATAAAGTTTCAATTTTCTCAAGTAATATTTCACAGTTTTCTGGTGACAATAATATTTTTCACCGCCGAGTCTGGGATCATGCAGACCAAAGGAGGATAATTCATCCAGTGATAGACGACTGAACATTTAAGTAATGGCTTAAAAACTGCCATTGTTGAGATACTTCTAGGTATAATATAAGCATTCATCGAATCGCGATAAACTGGTTACTAGCTGATTTTTTAATAAAGGTAGCAGAAAAAAAAAGATTTAATTGAAGATGACATTGACAGATCTTATAAATTGAAGTATGATACCTATAAAATTGACAAGACGTATTTAAGTAGCTGTAGCTCATTGGATTAAAGCGCAAGGTCCCGAATCTACCATGAGATCTTGAGTTCGAATCCCAGCTGCTACCGTTACCTTTTTCTTTTCTGTGTCTTTTCGGTTTCATGTTTCATTTTGAGAGTTGTTCAATCATTGATGATAATATTAACAACTCCCAAATTGAAAGATAACGCCGATTTCGATTTGGGATTTGTTAATATTATCTTTAACGATTAAAAATATATTACCATGAGGTTTATAAGCTTCAGTAAGTTATAAAAATAAATTAAATAATAACCTTTTTATGACCGTAATAAGGTTCTCAAGTGCAGAAATCAAAAATACAATACATGATACATAAATACAAAAAATAAACAATACCAGTATTTAATAGCATTGGAGGAAACAAAATAAAAACAGAAGGAGTTAAGGGACAGTATAATATTTAAACAGTAACAGCAGTTGAGACAACCGAACCTAAACATATCTTGGAGGCTTGAAACACAGCTCATTATATACGTGAAATTTTATTTGACTACTCATAAAAATGATTTTATAATTAATTACTTTTACAAACCTTCCAAATTTAGCAAAATTTAAGATATTAACAAAAGTTGAGGGAAGTCTTCCACTTTACTATCAACCATTTCCTTTCACGCAGTTGCCGAAACGTTAAGAGTTTAGTCTGCCCACAGCCGGCCATTTCCTCCCGCGGCGACACCGGCGGCATCTGTTGCTTTGAACTAGTATCTGTGGAAGGCTGAGTTTCTTCTGGTTCCTCTTCTAGCTTGAGTTGGCGTAATTATTCCCTTGGGCAATTCCTGACCGGAGGGTACAGACTCAAACGTGAAGTTTTTCTTCGTTGTTTTTTTTTACAAAGAACGGTAGGTTCTTCTAGTGTGAATATACTCATATGTTCATGCAACTATCAATCACTGTTTTTAATAGTTTCAACGTATTGCTTGCACTACCAGCAAAATTTTGAGTAATCAATTAGAGTATTGAAACAATATTGCGCTATAGAAGTGAAAAAGATTGAGAACAAATTGTTGAATTTGCCTGTAGCTTCCCTTCGTACCCATTCCTTTTCTTCTTTTTTCATATTTAAAATAGCGTCCATTAAGCTCTCAGGTGATATGTAGTCTATGCATTTGGATTGGGTTTTTAAATATGAATTAATTAACAAAAAATGGCTTTTAAAGGTCACATCTTGTGTACGGTCATAACACATAATCATAACTAATGCTACGCTTTAGACGCAGCTTAAAAAATTGAAAAATATATCTTAAATATTGAACATTTTAGTCAAGGGGACGATTTATTTATTTGTAAGAAACAAACAGCTTATAATACAGATTTATATACAAAGGAAGTTTTACAAAAGGTAACCCAACAAAGTTTCTTATGCTAAAAGTGGTTAAGTAAGTATGTTTTATTACAAAAAATAAAATAAGTAAGGGAGAGGAAGAGGAAGATAGGATCGGGACAGGAGATGCTCTCAATACATTTTGTAGGCGTGAATTACAATTTATGATCGTACGTATTATTGCGGTTCGATATTTTGAGAGGGTATTGTGAAGAATGTCGATATTGTTATATTGCGCACAAATACGGGGAATTAGAGAATTTATCCTGGGATTGGTCCTGCATGCGGGCAAATAAATAATGATCATAAAATGCTGAAACTAGAAGTTTGGGAATGCATAAAGTTGCAATGCAACATCGGTTCCACGTAAAAACCTTGAATTTTCATCTTTTTATAAAAAATAATCGAAATTTCCTGAAATTTGATTACGCCATTGCGATTTTTTTGTTCTAAAATAGCATCAAGTTAAAATTTGATAACAAGGTTTCCTCACAGATATTTTACTTTTTTTATAATTATTTCAGCAATTTTTTCAAGTATTCTGGAATGGCCGCCATCGTAAATTGTTACACAAAAAGGTATGTTTTTTGTACTCCTTATTCACAATATGATTAAGGCATTCAGACACATTTTTAGCCAAAAAAAAAAATAATAGTAAAAACTATTAGTAAACATAAACATATTTGAGAATGATTAGATTTTAGGTGAACATTTCGTTTAGTGGAGATAAATTTACGTTTGACTGCAAGCCTAAAACAAAAGTAATTTGTGTAGTCTTTGAATATCCCTGACACCATTTATTAGATTTTATAATAGAATATATCCCTTCCAATATCAATTTCTCAGCAACTATTTCAACATTAATACTTGCCAATAGTTCTCAAATGGAAGTCTTAAAGAAAAAGGACGACCGAATAGATTTCAAATTTCGAAATGTGTTCGCTTTATCGAGGCATAAAATGTTCAGTTGAATAGCCCTGGGACACCCTCGGGCACACTGCAATATTATTCTCTTACACTTTCAGCCAGATGTTGTCAAATATTAGAAAAAGCGATAAAATCTGTATCTTAAAACTGTTGAGCGGATTTTTTTTATTGGCAATAAATCTCGTGACCCTTAAATTAGTTCAACATTTTCTATAAGGAACTTGGTGGTCGAATTTTACATCACGAAGCATTGAAATATTCATTTTAGTATCAATGTTGTAAGAAACAATTATTTCATATTTTTTTAATTACTCAATAAGAAACAATAATATTAAAGCTAGAGCAAAGCTGGAGATAACCGGCCATAAATATTGTGGTCGGTGTAGTGCTATTAAAGGTTTTCCGATTTTTGCGGATTTCCCAAAATAAAATAAAAAGTTTTTGGTTACAAAATTCTACACATGAAGTTAGGCGTGTTAATTTTTTAAACTTTTAAATACTATTTTTTTTTGTATTCTATATTTTCCTGACGAATAAAGTATCGCTTTCGAAACATGTGTATATTATTAAAATGGTGAATACAAAGCAATTTTTTAAAATTAATTTAATAATAATGACGCCACAAAGTGAATACTAATCTTTTGAAGAAATTATATATTAAACTTTTAATATTTTTTTTACATTTACTCCTCACGGTAGAGCCTGGGGACAATATTTTGGAAAATTTCATCTTTGAGGATTCTGTGTGGAGCGTCTTTTTGAACCCGTTATCACAAGACTTTTTTTCAATTTTATATTCCTCATCTGTTAACAATGCCTATATGTTATATATACATTTACATTTAAATTAACTTTGCACACTTATAACAACCCAAAATTCCCGAATTTATATTTCCTACACAAAAAAAACCATGTAAAATAATCTTACAACCACATTTTTTCGAATATTACAAAAATTACCTTTGAATAAATAATTTTATATCCAGCTTGACATTATAATACCAGATTTTCACAATAAGCAAACACATTGTGGACTGACATGATGAATTAAATGAAAAGACTCTTATGTTTTTATATAAATACGTCGACAAGTTTCGATTCGACTGAAAATGTATTAATTTTAAAAAAAACAGGAGAAAAAAGAGAGAGAACAATGTAACAATAGAAATATACATTCTATTGTTACATTGTTGTCTCCCTATTAATATTGTATCTCTCTTTTCCCCATTTTTACCTCTATATACACATGCACACTCCTGTTATTTAATTAGTATATTTAAAATCCTGAAGATGATTCAGGCGTATCGAAACTAGTCGACGTATTTATACAACAATAATAGTGGATCAACAAAGTGTCCTTTCATTTAATTCATTATAATATGCTATATTCCGGATTTCACTCGTATTCAAATAACATGTAACATTTACTAGATCATTTGGGTTATTGGAGTATCAGCACAATGCCATCAGCAAAGTATTAATTGTGTTAAGGCCGGTTAAATTAGCCGGACGCGTACAAATGCTGGTGTCAGGGATCCAATCAGAAGAATGTGCGAGTTATTTAATCAAAATCAAACTCTGATGGATTCCGACATATTCTTTGATACATGTAGTGCTTTTAAAAGAGAATTGAAAGCTGTTTTCATATAATAATATTAAACAAACAAACTTCAACAAACAGTGTTTGGAAATTGTGCTTTTTTATTGTTTCCTTGTATGGCAATATTTTAAATTTAATCATTGTTTTTTCCCTTCCATTCATGTAAGTATTATTTGTAAAGTTTGTTACCTTCTGTTACTCTATTATTTACCTTATTTTACTTGTTTACCTTCTGTTACTCTGTTATTTAGAAATTGTACACCTTTTCATAAATTTTCTGTGTAACACAATCTTAAATTCATTAACTTGTGTAAATATTATTTTCAATGATTATTTGTTTATTTATCTTTATCACATTAATCAGTGAGAAATAGGTTAGTATACAGGCGAGTTCTCCAAATATTTCTATATTGTTTCGATATTACTACTGTCTGCTTCTGTATTTTCTCCATAAATAAATAAAAAAATAAAATAAATAAATAAAAAAAGGCGCGTAAAAGGTTGAATAATATATAAAGTTATTATTATATACCAAAATTACATTTAATTGTCAAATTTTTGGGTATTTTGTATGAGAGTATAGTGTTTGTGGGTGGGTAGATAGTCTCAGTATTCCTCCCCATTACCCAAATGGTAAAAGGAACTAAGATAACCATATCGACAAGATAACGGACTAGATATTACACCATGCTTTCGAATATTACTTTAAATAAATAGACCAAGACATTGAACACGACTGTTTAGAATTGCTGCAACCGGGAATAGAGCCCCAAGCCATCTGTATCCAGTCTCTCCAGTATTCGAAACAACCAACTATTTGACGATCTGCTCCACCGCCCACTGCGTGTTACGGAAGATAGAGATATAGACAGACCATGAAGAGAAAGCCTGCGCTGAAATGTACATACGAATCAGAGGACTGAAATGAGCTCTTTCTTTCAAACTAAATAGAACGTAAAAATATGTCGACTGAATAAGTTATTGGAATCGAGCACTGAACATCTAATCTTTATTTTTATCTAATATTTTTAATCATTGAAGATAACAGTAAAAAAACAAAAAACAGAAGTCCCATGAAGAAGAAAAAGTACGAAAATACAGAAGGTGCATAAGAGGCCACAATCGTAAGAGTGGTCTAATCCTCACCTTAAAAAAAAATTATATGAATACCGCACAAGAGTACCAACTGCTCCCTACCGTCTGGAGCCATTAAGACTATGGCATCCTCAATTGGGGAATTTTGTAAGGCTAGAGGTATTGGGGAGGGGAATAAGAAGGAAGAGAGGAAGGTGGGGAAGTACCTGGCTATTCAGATCTGGTCACCAAACACGGCTAAAAGCCATTTCAAGCAACGTTTCAATTCTGAATTGTGGTCTTTCACCAGGGCGATACTGAGAGTATCTTCCACTCTGGAACGTGCGCAAATATATTACATATTATTTTGAAATGAATTAATTGTGAAACAGCACAAATTAATTAAATAAAATTTACTATAATAACTATTATTATACAATTTTAAAATGGATTGTTTATAAAAAAAAGTTCTGCTCGGCAATAAGTACGATAATTCATTATCGAACTGCTGTTTTCAAAAACCGTTTTATAATGCCTTCGTAAGGCGAAACAATTATCACGCGTGATAATAATTACCTAGCAAAACTTTTTTATAAATAAACCGATTTTTAAATTGAATGAAAATAGCTATCTTAAATTTTTAAAAAACTTTAAATAAAATTGGATTTCTACAAATTGAACTTGAACACAATAATTTTTTAAACCAAAATACCTGTTTAAGGAAAGTATATATATTGGAATAATTCAACTGATGCATTTAATAAGCTAAATGTAAAACGTAAACTAAACCATTTCATGGCAAAGGAGTTCGTGAATATTATTTACAAGGTTTCTCGTGGTTCCGAAACTTTGTCTAGATAAGCTTTTATAAAATTAAATTTTCTGATGCTAAACTAAATCATATTTCAAACCCTAGCCACCGAATGTTGAATGTTGCAAAATTTCTGTCAGCTTTTCAATTTAATATATATAAACTCTCATAATGTTGCATAGGCACGTAGTTAAGCTCAGATAACTTGATTTTCGTATAGGATAAATTTTAAAATGAGGTCATTTAATTGACCATTATCTCTCGTGTACGAGCGGATTAGATAAAGCGCCTCAGAACCCCAGTTGTCCTTATTGTGGTACATGCTAAATAATCTCCTGGGTGACCCCTTCACTTTATTGGTCAATGTTACAATCCTCGAGGCCATTCCAATGAATTCTACAAAATATTTTAATGTGAACGAATTTTCTTGTATGCAGGGTATAAATATAGGTTTACCGCTAATCGCTTCATTGTAACTGCTCCCTCTTTCCCATAAACGACGCATTTAACAGAAAGAGAGATTACTAGGGAATTCTCAGCGGCAGGATCATACAGCAAAATTTACATTATATTCTGTATACAGCATGTGGCAAATTTTATCGAAATAATTTCAAATAAATCTCATTAAATCAGAACAATAATTCAATAAAAATATCAATTGAACGATTGTTAACATATGATGAAACGGTAAATGAAAATTTAACTTTATTGGTCGCTAATTTCAATACGTTAATCACGCCTAAAGCGATTAAACATCTCGTAATAGCAGAAAACAGAAGTTTCTGTGTCTTTAGACTTGTACAAATCGAAAAAAAACAACTTTATCTACGGTTATGAGAAAAACTATTAACCAATAGACATAAACCGAACAATGAACTCGATAATTCAAATGAGCATTACTTGTTAGTTAAACTACACTTGCGTTAGTACAAAAAAAACCACCCTTTGTAAATTTGCAAAACTAATAATACTACAGATGATTTAAAGTACTACTACAATTTCAATACGGGCAGTTAGCAAGTTTTCCAGTGAATAAATTTCCTAAACTGTCGCATTTTAAACTCTTTGAGATTACTCGTATACTGGAAACTTAGGTAAAATGTTCGAAAAGGCCTTTGTTTGCTTTCAAAATGCACCGATTACATTAATTTTAGTATGTGGATATGTAGTAGTATTTAAAAATTACAATTTAAGATTTTTATTCACCGGAAACTTTTAACATTTTAATAACTTCTCGTACAGAATTTTTAGAAAAAAATATTTGTAGTATTGCTGGTATTACAAGAAAAGGGAGTTTAACGCCATTTAGATCTGATCTATGGATTTAGCTGTGGTATACGAGTATAAACAATTTCTCACAAATACAGCGATTTACGAATGAACCAATTAATTATTTTTTTTACAGTATTTGCGTAGAGTTCATATAGTAAAGCAGCATTTATGAATCTGACAACAGCGATATGTTTTACAATGACAAAGAAAGGTATTGTTATGTGACGTCAGCACCGAAGAAATTAGTACCATTTCGTGTGCACGAATACACCAGCCAGCAGCCGCACCCGGAGTCACTACAGAGAACATAGAACTGGGAACACTTCGCTTAGTGAAACAAAGCGCTGTTTGCTTTGTTTCTGAATGTTTCTGGCTCTGGGAGGAATATGGAATATTATGTAAAGTGATCCCATTTTCATAACCGCCATTTGGAGTTGGCTGAGTTTAATTCTGCCGAGCGCGCCATTTGCTCTGACCGTTATGCGTTACCTACGTACGACCTTTTATGTTTGTCGTTTGGGTCATTTATTTACAATTTTAGCGAGGCTTATCTGTCAAACTCGAGGATTCAAATTTAAAATTTAAAAAATAAACAACATAAATTTGAATAATTTACCTAAAATTAGATAGGTAGGGACTTTCAGAATTATGACCAGGTGACCCTGATGAAAAACCAGAATTATTTTATGATTCCATATGTTTTAAAAAATTATTTTTGTTGTTTGTAGCTTTGTGCCAATTAAATGGGGATAACAATTCCTATACTGGCACAGAAACCTTTCCGGAAGATAAATGAAATGTTTACTTTTATTAATTACTTTGCCCAAGTCTCTAATTTTAATTCCACGATAAGTTGATGCTAACTGATGATACAATTTTTTATTACCCCAGAGGAGAGAGTCCCGTTTTTAATGGCCATTAATAATGTTAGCATTGTCTTTTCGATGTCTTGGTGCATGCTCATTTTACTGGATAATGTATTTTATATTATGTAATACGTCAGAATTCATATAGAATTAAAATGATAATTAGGAAATCTCATAGTAAATACAATGCAATTAGAACAACAAATATATATAACTTAAATTCAATCATTGAAGAAGATAATATTAACATAACCTAAATGAAACATGAAACTGAAAAAAACAACAAAATAAAAAGATATCAGTCCCATCTGGGACTCGAACTCAGGACCTCTGTCTTACCGGCTTCTTTCTTTTCTCTTTTTATTTTCTGTTTTTTTTTTCAGTTTCGTGTTTCATTTAGGATATGTTAATATTATCTTCTTCAATGATTAAATATAACAAGGAGGTTTTTAAACTTCAATAAAATAATTCAATTTTAAAAATTGAATTTAAATTCAGTTTTCGTAGATCGACACAACACTGGAGTGGGTGGCACAAAATCCCGCTTCCTTGTAATTCTACAATCCGGCCCCTTTCGCAGAAGTGAAAAGTCGCGGGATTATTTTGCGCCTCCCCTTTCCCGCTGATTACAAACGGTCAGCGTGATTATCCTTAATGTCCCGCTTTGAGGCGACTTTTTGCGCCACCCAGAATCCTTAAAGTACGCCCGGAGTCGGGTTTTACATTCCCTTTGTGAAGAAAGGTAGTGTGGGAGAAGAGTTTTATTTATGTGAGTAAGTGGTGCAGGAATTTCGCATATCGTATTTTTAAAAATTAAAATCATTCCAAAAATACTGATGTCCAAGTTTGTACAACATTTTTTTTAACAAATGTTTCAATTTGGCTATTTTGCATATTTCATTAATTAATCTTTTCTATAATTTTTTTTTTATTCTTTTTTTATGAACCGTTATTCTTTTTCATTATTGTCACCTATGGAATGTATTGCATTGTACTACCCCTGCATACTTTCTGTAATAAGAACTTATAATACTATTAATAAAAACTGATCGACGCATCGGTAAAACAGGCGGTCAGTGCAGAAGTGACTTAACGTGTAAAATAACGTATAAATATGTAGGTGGAAGTGCTGAGATGATTTTTTAAGCTTCATTTTTTTGTAAATATTCAAAAATATACAAATACGCAATTTTTTTAAAATTTTATATTTAGTACATAATATACATATGCAATATTAAAAAAAAGTACTTTGACTGTCCGACTAGGACGATTTCCCGTTTTAGGACAGTCAGTCCTGTATGTACAGAATATAATAATGGAAATATGGGTTTTATTGATGTAATAAAACTCATAATGGTTATTCATAGTGGTATTTCAGCATAAAAAAAGGGAAACTAAATTAAAATAAAATAAAATGTGAGTTCAAAGGGACCAAGAATAAAAATAAATGTAAAAAATATAGATAAATTAATATTAAGTAATCTAACAACATATAATCTAATAACCTAAAGGTAAATTGATATTTTTGGTTTGTTTTTTGTTTGCTTATTTGTTTGTTTATTTGTTATTGTTTTTTTTATATATTTTATTTTTATTTTTTTGTATTTTTTTTCTTTGGGAAAAGTAAATTGAATTACCAAAATTGAACAAATAACTCTAAATAATGGTTACACCACATTCTTAAATAACAAAACAAAAAATTATATTTCTATACATCTACAACTAATAATAGAACCTTGAATATTTCTAATTTTTTTTTCACATAGCACAAAAATTGTCATGCATACATTAAACCTGCATTCTATACTGATAATACCGTAGGTAAAATACTAAAAAACAGTAATGATAGGGATCAATAATTAAGCCACTCGGGCATTTACAAACTATATTGCAATGACTGTCTTTTGTTTTACTTGGGTGACACATCCCGTAATGTTAATATTAGAATCATTCATATCCTAAGGAGCAAGTTTAATTATTCGTGTCAAGTATAACAAAGCTATTTTTATATTAACAACTTGTTTGGTCGATGCATGAACCAGAACTAGTGCTAATCGTTCGAGTCAGTGAGTTGACCATAGTAGAGTTTAGTTCTCTGATCTCTTTCAAAGATGAAAATCCGTATTTTATTTGTGTCTAAATGTCATCTTTTCATTTCAACTAAATTAGCAACAAAAAATAACTTCATTTTAAATCGATTTTAATATACTGTATTCGGTACAAATAGTGAAGGGATTGAATGGTCGCCTTATGCTTTCATTAACTTTCTTCCAATTTGCGTTGTAATGAAATTAAACAAGGAACACGAATCCTTCTCGGGGTAAAAACGGACTCCGTGTTTTTTTATTTTCATTTTCAATTAGTGTTAACTAACCAAGGCTTCCCGATTCGTTCGAATGAAGCACGGAGATAGGTCAATAAACAAACAAACGTATTCTCAATCATTAGTAAACATTTTAGAATGCGAAACATGTTTTCAGAAACGAAAAACTGGTTATAACCCCCATACAAAACAAAATAACGAGAAAATATTCTAATTATAAATTGAGATACGTATTTTTACTTGCTGGGGGATGGCAGTACCTATCTGCATTTCTATTTTTTCATTATACTACGTTTCAGATATTACGTAATGTGTAGCCAAGGATTCGGTATAAATCTTTCGACAGTAAAATTGAGGGTTCACATTGAAATTACAGAGAGAAAAGCAACGCAATTTTCATCACACCAGTGCTCAAATTTCAAGTGTTTATGCTGCTTCAGATACAAAATAAAATTATAAATTTGTTTTCTCTTCTTTGACTAAGTTTTTTCCATGAGCAAACAAAGGCAAACAGTAGCTGATTTAACATTTCTGCATAATAATATCGACTGTACCTAATTAATTTCAACAAACCTTTGAGACGTACCCGCCATACAGCACTATTCAGCTTCAATGCAGCTTCAAATTCACGTGCTCTTCATTCATTCAATAATATTAACCTAAACAATTTAAATATTAATATTTTTCGGATTCACTTGCCACATTTAAAAGTATTGTTATTTTAATGGTGCATTTGTTTTTCATTATAACAAATGTACTGTTTTCATTCTATAATAAAATTTAAAAAAATGAATGAATTATATGACAGTTGATAAATTATCAGTTTTCCTTCCACTTCTGTAGCCCACTCCTATCGGGGGTTGGCTCCCATCAGGGCAATCTTCACCTTCAGGCTGTACCGGAAACAACTCGCTCTTACCCATGTACAATATGGGTAGATGTATTAAAAAAAACAATGGTACAAATTATTTCAGTTTAGTTCCACCAGGGTTTTCAAAGGAAAGACTATATTATTATTATTCCTTTTTGTCACTCCATCTGGATTCTATTCGTGGGGTGGAATATACCCCCCTAGTACCGGGTATTGAGATAAGTTATTCCTCCCTTAATGGAATATGCTTTTGGAGTGCAATCGTGAACAGTTTCCATGGAATAACTATTACTGGGTACTGCTCCTGGTGGATTGAACTCATCAATTATTAAGTTCTTCATGTAAATCAATGTATGCATAGTTGCAAGAACACTAGCATCATTTATCATCTTCAATTGAATAACAAACTAAAATGGAATGCCTCGCTGTTATGTTTTATTTTTTTCTTATATTTGAGTAAATATGGACGCTAAATCAAACATTTGCAATGGAAGATCGAAAAATTAAAAAAACAATAAAAAAAACATAAATCACAATAAAAAACGCAAAATGAACTACAGATTAAATTGTGAAAGAAAAAGATAAGAAAAAGAAAAAGAAAAACGAGAAAAAGAAAAATAAAAATAAAAGGAAAAGAAAAGAAAAAGAAAACGAAAAAGGAAAAGAAAAAGGAAAAAAAAAAGAAAAAGAAAAAGAAAAAGAAAAGAAAAAGAAAAAGAAAAAGAAAAAGAAAAAGAAAAAGAAAAAGAAAAAGAAAAAGAAAAAAAAAAGAAAAAGAAAAAGAAAAGAAAAAGGAAAAGAAAAAGAAAAATAAAAAGAAAAAGAAAAAGAAAAAGAAAAAGAAAAAGAAAAAGAAAAAGAAAAAGAAAAAGAAAAAGAAAAAAAGTAAAGAAAAAATATTATTGCACTTATTAAAATATTAATTGATATTACAAATAAGAAAACTTCAATATATTGGTGACATTATAAATACAAGATCATCCAATTAATAATCCGGTAAAAAAATTCATTGCTTCGTGGTACGAGTGCAGTTCTATGTTGTACCTGGCTGTAGCCCGCTGGGAAGTGAAGGATAAATATTGCCCTGATGCTAGCCAACCTGCGATAGGAGAGAGCACCAGTAATAGATATAGATGTCCATGATTTAGAGTGAGATAATATTAAAGGAGAGTTTTAAACTTTCTCATCTCCCGATAAAAATTCACTAACAAAAAACGTGTTTTTGAGAAACTAATATTAATAAGAACTAATTATTAGAAACGTTAAAACGACTCGCACCGATGTTATTCTTTCTTAGTTACCAAGTATATCAAATTATCTGGAATTTCAAAACAAAGTTTATAAAATATCGCTCGATCAATTCGATGTGAAGTATTGCACTTGCTCCACACAGTACCATAAATTCAACTGAGAACTTCGATTTTCCACATTTTCTTTTGTGTACCATTTCTTTAGAGACACACTGTAATTTCCAATCGACTCCAGACTTTACAAACTTTTCCCGATACGATTAGCTTTAAGTGGTTCATCTGAAATACAATAATGTCACAATGTATTAATACACATTACTTCTTTTTTTTAAATGACCAAATGTTAATAAAAAAAATCTATTACTTGTACATACTGTCGTCTACTGCAAAACTGCGGAAAGAAATAACTTCCAAAACAGTCGAAAATCCTTATTTGCTTTATTACATTCTACCCGATAAAAATAACATTAACTCGGAAGATATAAAATCTCTGAAATGTGGAAATATCAGAGAACCTTGTGCGCACAAACAACTCAATTAAAAGTACTTCATCAAATGGCCAAATTGTGAAATTATACTAGCTACAAAAATAAGAGACCTCTGATATCTTTTTAATATTTCTATTTTTGCAACTGTCAATACATGATGGAATTCCATAGTAATAATTAAATTAAAAGCACTTTATAACTTTATTGACGATGGCTATCTCCAGATCAGTACAATTAATGCTTAAACTATGGTTTTTATACAATTTTGGCTGTCAAACAGGGATAACAAACCATGATTTTACTTAAATTATATTTTCCGACACCCAAAATTGTATATAAACCATCGTTTAAGCATTAATTGTACCAGTCTGAAGATAGCCGTCACAGGCTGAAACCGGTCACGGTCAAAATAAAAGTGGAATAAAGTTAAAAAGTTTCTTTTATTTAATCATTCTAATATCTGGGTTATGTCACGAGGAACGAAAATATTACCCAAATGATAATTCAGGGGAAAACGTTGCAAATAAAGATGCCGCACTTCATGGCTTCGAAATCAAAATGACTGGTACGAGTGCAGATCCATAGAGTCGTTCCGGTCTGCAACCGGCAAAGATTTCGTATATGATAGCCAATCTCCGATAGGAGAATGAATCAAAAGACGTGGCAAAAAAACACCTCGGGTAAAAGATATAATTTTTTTTTAAGTATGTATGTTATTGAGGTGGTCGATAGGGTGAGTAAGTCGCTTGGCTAGCAGTTGGACGGATCGAGTTCGGTACTCACCGTGTACAGAAATAGTTTAGCTGCTAGAACAATAATGAATATATGAACAATATTACAAAATTATGGATAAACATACATAATAAGTGGCACGGTGGGGGGGAGGGCGTGGCTAGGGATTAGTAAATAGTGGGGAAGAGATAGAGATTGAGGGAGGGGTAAAAGGAAACATATTTAAAATGGGGCTGTAAAATAGGTTTTTTTGATTATTAATAATAGACTCATTATTATTTTGAAATTTCTTAATTTCCAAGGGTTCTAAATTATCTAAGCGTTTACATTTACTATTGATGTGAAGAATATTGATCCCTGTATTTTTATTCTATTACGCCCTTCTATATTTTCCAACGAATTCCAGTCACCCTGTAGGTACATCCTTTTCAGTTAGGTATTAGGAATTATGCTGTATATCTCCGCTGGTAGCTGTTAAATGAACAAATAGAAGATGAGGTTTGAAAGTTTCAATGGAATGGGAAAGTCTTTCAGATAAATTAATCGAATAGAACAAGCACTATAATTACGAACACAGTGGCAATTCCCATTAAAATATATTAGATTAATCCATATTGAACCCTGAATTGAAATATTAAAAGATCCCTTTCACATCCAGTAAATATTTCGTAAACGTGAGTTATTCCCTTTCTCCAAAACATTTAGTCTATATGCAGATGAGTTAATACTTGTACAGAGAAGAGGAATATCAAACGGTTCCATACTTTCGGTGGCTTTGGATATGTGTGCTATGCAATGGCGTGCGATCCACATTTTTTTTACAAACTTTTATAAAAACATTTTTTGTACAAACTAATCTATTACAGATTTTTAATAAATGTCTGTGTAATTAAATTCTCTAATTGATATTGGATACTAGCGCTTTTACCTCTGTGAGTGGTGTTACTATGCATTATTTATTATATGTAGTTTTTTATCAAACCTTTATCATCGATAGTTTGGTGCAAATATGTATGACATTTATAATATTAAATCGTTTTGGAATAGTTATAGCGTTAACTGTCAAACTAAAAGTAATTTTATTATGTATGTGAAAAACAAAATCATTTCCAATGACTGATTCCCAGCCATCATAGATAAGTTCGAGTAGATTTTTTTATTATGCTATGTTATTGGTTTTTAATTTGCACGTTACTTAAAAAATCATATTAACGAAAGACATGAATGACAAATAATAAATATGACCGCACGCCACTGGATATAACATGTTATATTACATGAATTTCCAGGCACCGCTCGGGCAGATTATGGAAATGACACAGATAAAATGCTTTTGCAGGTGCAGCGCCGGGTTCGCTTAGTAATCCGATATGTTTCAAGTGCGATATATCACGACTTAGTGTTCCTATACGTACAACTATGTTTGGTTAACCAAACCGGGAAATTCCGCCCGCTTATTCGAATATAACGGATAGAAACTTTGGTGATTTGAAAATTATTAAATTCTTAGCAAATTCGACGATCCAAAAATCAATAATTTTCTCAACAATTCTATTCGATCTCATGTTTCAACATAACAACTTCACCATTCTCAAAAAATATCAAGTATAATTACCAACCGAACGCCTTACTCTAAAATCTTACTTTAAAAGTGAGATACCATTTTTCCTGGTGTCTGAAAGAGCATTAACTTTTTTTTAAATTTTTAACGGTTTCCTTATTTATCCTCAAATTCTTTATCATACAATATTGTTTCTGTCGTAGTTATCAATTTAAATCTTTGACATACGGCATTATTACAGATATAGCCGTAGACCCAATAATACTCACCATTTAAGTACCGTTCTACACAGACTCAATTGATATTTTCAAAACACTAGATGTCATGACACATGACAAATCTGTATTACTACACCTCTTACAACACAAACTTCACTTTCCAATGCAACCTAAAAGCACATTAAAAATCAAATCCTCAACAAATGAAACCATGAATATCCCGATAACACACATTACTATGCAATAACAACTGGTAACAACTTCTATAAAATTAATGTAATGATGTATTTAGTAATTTAATATTATGATGTATAGAAATATTAAAAACCAGTTCTATTTGAAATATTATTAACTTAATTTTATTTTAAAATGCATGTATTTTTTTAAATTCAATTAAAAGTTTTTCAAAATCTATGAATCAATTAAAGAGTTATGCAAATAAAATGCCATAATCTAAATACAACCCTGCTATATATTTTCTAGCGTTTTCCGTGTTATTTTTTCTCAATTCTATTTGTTGAATATGTCTTTTTTATATTACCTCCACACAGGGGTCTCCACAAAGAAAACTATTGCTCTAATGGTCTGTATCATCTTTGGAATGTTGTGTGGAGGGTATTTTAAGGAAATGAGGAGGAAGAAGTTCTGACGGGGAAAAATATATAAGGGGTTGATAAAAATTTAGAGGTTAGTGTATCTAGGAGTAACTGACGTATTAATCCATCCTTCACATTGCAAGGCGATGGGTCGAGAGAGTCCGGCAGGAGAGGTCAAGGGGTCTCCCTCAATCGGCCTCTCCCATCCGGCCCACCACGCAGTTGGTGGGCAGATGCATCTGCCACCAAGACCTCGACAAACCTCACCCCATGAACCTGAGCAGCCCTGCTAAGTTTTCAAACGTAACGAACCACTTGGGGTGACCTATGGCAGAGGTGTTAGTTATCCAATGAGTGCTTCCCGGAGCGGCGGTACCACACCCGCCTCGCAAATTAAGTCTTAATTTATAATGAACACCTGAAAATTTACCCAATTCGGTTGAACACGATGTTCATTATAAGTTATAAGGTATTTAACGAAAATCAAATATAAATTAGAACGTGGAAAACGATAGAATAATGGACTTTTTTTTGTTTACACTGCCGATTATTTATAGCTTAGAGATCAATTGAATCCTAGATTTTGTCAAACTTTTATTAGAATTTTGTTACTTGCCAGTATGATGAGTCGTTAATACCTTCCGAACGGAAACTGAACGTTGTTTGAGAAGGAGATAACATGTTAATATGAAAGAGTGAGGGAACGCGCTAATATAAATAATGCTTAAGGCGTAAGCGATCGTTTTAAAAATATTTAATTTATCACGACATATTTAGAATAGTGAGAATTAGTTATTAGAATTAGTGAGTGGGCACTATTTTATAGTCTACGAAAGTGGGCGAACACTTCCATAGACAATTTTGGATAAAAAATGTTTGGAAATAGGTAAACAGAGCGAATGTTCAACAAAACATTTGGCTTATCAGTGCCTCAAATTGATCATTCGAAAAGTTGGGAAGAACGGCCCTAAGCAACGTCAACAAAAATGTCAAAATATTCAACGAAAACATTATTTCTAGGATAATTTTATGTAATTACCTACTCGTATGTTGGTATTTAGAAACTTACATAATTGACGTTCCGAAAGGTTTTCAAAATATCTGTGTAATCCCCGGGCCATTAGAGCCAGCAAGCCACGCTTTGGTCGTTAGGTAAAAGTAGGTGGTCACTAATTTCATTCCTTTATCTTCTTCTCTCATATATTCCGGCTCACAAAACGGTTTCAGCAATCAGGAATGGGTATAAAACTCTTTTTCCTTGGCTTTGGACATTAACGCCGCTTATCGCCGCCTCCGATGAAAAGCTGTGCAGTACTGAATTCTAAAATAAGATCAGAATTACTTAAAAAATATATATATATAATAATAACTTATTGAACCTTATAAACCTCATTGGAATATATATTTCCTCATGGTCTATCCTGCGCTCTAATCCACTACGCTACTGCTATATGAGGTTCTGGGTTCGAGTCCCAATTGCTACCGTTATATATTTTTTTTGTTTTCTGTGTCTTTTCGGTTTCGTGTTTCATTTTGAGAGATGTTAATATTATCTTCAATGATTAAATAAAATATTTTATTTCACATTGCCCGAACGGGTTTTACGATGCGACGGGCATCTTTCATGCACTTTCTTCAGAAAACCAGCCTCCCATAACACTGGATCAAAAGACTGCCCTGGCCGCCAAGCTGCCGAGAGGCGTGAATTATCTCATGTGATTTTTTTAGGTTGAACCAAATCCGTCGTCTCGTGAATAATGATTTCTCTTTATATCATGAAAATATACGTGGCTTAAATTCTAAACCATATACCGTTAGGTGTAGCATTAATGTCTGCCAGAATGATTTTATTTTTCTTAGTTTAACATGGTTGACCGATGACGTTGCATCGGCTGAACTAGGATTTTTTGATTATAATATTTTTCGTAGTGACCGCTCCTCTTCTTCAAACAAGTCCAGAGGAGGTGGAGTCATGATATGTGTAAATAAAAAAAATGCTTTCCATGGTTTTGAATCATCTAACAATGTTTCTGTTTATTCGTATGTGTTCTACTTGGTACCAAAAACTTATAATTGATTGTGTCTATATTCCCATCCCTTCTCCTTTAGAAGTTACATACGGAATTTATATGTGGAGATTATAATTTACCTAAAATAATGTGGAACAATGACAACCTAGGCGTGAAAACTATTAGTGGTACTCTTTCCTTACAGGCTACTGCAATCGTTATTTTTTTGCATATATGAATATGTTGTAAAGTAAATTCTATTACAAACGCTCTAGGTACTTGTCTGGATTTGATATTTACAAGTATGCCTAGCGTCTTTGTGTTTGAAGCTACAGACTCATTGTTACCAATCGATAATTACCATCCACCTCTATCTATAATCATAAAAAAAAATTCAAAAATGATTCTTTAAATCCATGTGTTTCTTATTACAACAAATTTAATGATGGCGACTATGTAAGAATGAATAGTTATCTCGCCCAGAATGATTGGTCATCTCTCTTTTTCAATACTAATATTAATGATGCTGTACTTAAATTTAACAATTTTCTATCTGATGCTGTAAGTTTGTTTGTTCCAGGGGAAATTTACTCCAAACCGAAGTTTACTAAATGGTTTAGCATTGAGCGAAAACTCAGAAATTATATAGAGATTCTGGCAACTTAATGCACTATCAAAAATTTTGTCAAATGAAACAATTGTCTTAAATGGAATCAGTCAAGTGCTACGAATCCTCCATAGAAGTTACCGAATCTAAATTACAACTAAACCCAAAACAATTTTGGCAATTTGTGGCCAAAACCCGTGCTGAAAATGATATCCCTTCAAGTATGTATTATAATGAAACTCATGCTACAAATGAATAAATTGTAATAAATCGGGCACCATCCCCTCACACAATTATACAGAAAATATCGACTTGAATAATTGTCAAATCTCACTTGTAGATATTTTCCATTCTTTAAATAATCTCTCTAGGAAGGTAAGTACTGGCCCTGATAGAATTCCAGAAATTTTATTGAAAGAATGTAAACATACTTTATCTAAGCCTCTTTGTATCTTATATAACTTATCCCTCTCATTTGGCTCATTTTCCGACTCCTTCCGAAATTTCATATATTAGACCTATCCTTAAGTCTGATAACAAGGCGTACATTGGAAACTAAATGCCTATATCAATTATATCCCATATTCCAAAAACATTTGAGTCTACCATTACAAAGAAAATCACCCCCGTTTTCAAAAATGTTCTGATTGAACAACAGCACGGATTTAGATCTGCTAAATCTACCACAACAAATTTACTTTCCTTCACTCATACCATTTTTAACACTTTGGAAGATAACTCCCAGGTTGATGTTCTCTACACTGACTTTTCTAAAGCCTTCGATAAGGTTAATCACTCAATTTTTATTGCCAAACTTTATGCTATCGGTATAAGAAACCCGATATTTTCATTATTTAAATCTTATTTATGTGATAGACAACAAAGAATCAATGTAAATAATTTTGAATCTATTATTATTAAAGTAACGTCTGGAGTACCTCAAGGTGCCCATCTGGGCCTTTTAACATATATATTAACGATATTGCCGGTACATTTTCTTACTCGCGCTTTTGACTTTTTGCAGATGACAATAAGATCCTTAAAATGATAAAATCTTAATAGGACTGTATTCTTCTCAAACTTGGTATTGACTCATTTAATGATTGGTGTAAAAATAAACTGCCTAGAACTAATAATATAAATAATAAATGATATTGATGAATGGAAAATTATGTCATTTTATAGAGCAAATAAACCGATCCTGTTCGATTACAAATTAAATAGTGTCTCCCTATCTACCATCAGATCTATTAAGGAACTTGGTGTTACCTTAGACTGTAAGTTTTCTTTTCGTGACCACATCAATAATGTAACTTTTTGGCTTCATCAACATAATTGCCCGTGACTTTAAGAATATAAATACCCTAAAAGCTCTCCACAGGTCATTAGTTCGTCCTCATCTTGAATATGCCAATATCATTTGGTCTCCTTTCTATGCTGTTCATATTCATCATATTGAATCTGTACAACATCGCTTCTTACGTGGAATTGCATGGAGATTAGGGCGAGAAAGAGGCGATTACTCCTATGTTGAAATTGAATAAACCGTAAACATGTCTACATTAGAAAAGCGTAGGAAAGACTTTGATATTATTTGCATTTTTAAAATACTTAATTATAATATTGACTCACCCTCGTTGCTGCAACTCATTCAGTTCAACATTCCTTGCCGTAGACTTAGAAACAATGAATTGCTTTTCCTCAATAAACACTCTACTAATTATGGGTACTTACTGTTCAGAAAGTCAAGATTTGTTAACTCAAGCCAGGGCCTTGAAATTTTTGATACCGGTCTGAATGACTTTTATAGGGCTTTATGTAATTAAAACTCGAAGATTATCATTAAGAATGTCTAAAATCATGGAATCTACTAAAACTATGTTCAGGCTTTGACTTGAATGTTCTCTCAAATGTATATTTGTCCTCTTTTTGTCATTGCTTCATTCTTGAATTATGTATGTGTTGTTCTTTTTCTGTAGCTCTTGTTTATTTCATTTCGTGATATGTATTTTGTGTAATTGGACATTGGTCCGTAAATAAATAAATATATAATATGACATCTGGCCTAGGGACCTAAAATATGTAATCATTGTAGAAAATAATATTAACATAACCTAAATGAAACATGTAAACGAAAGAAAAAAAATCTTGAATTTGAGATATGATATCGATGAAGATGACATAAATTGAACTGGTTTCATTAGCTAAGTTTGTTAAGCGGTTGCCCCGGATAGGCAGAGGTCCTGGGTTCGAGTCCCAGGTGCGACTGAAATCTTTTTATTTTCTGTCGTTTTTTTTTTTCGTTTTCATGTTTCAGTTAGGTAATGTTAATATTATTTTCTACAATGATTAAATATTAAAATGAGGTTATTAATTCTAAATAAAAATAATTAATAATTAAAAATTGATCAAAAAATACTGTTTCCATAATAATACTTAAATTTGAAAAAGGTCTCGGTGAGTTTTTTTTTTTTTAATTTTATCGTAACATTTGTTGTTTATCCTGGAAAATATAAAGGCTCGAATTATTACAAAACCAAATTATTTTATAAATACTATTTTTGAAATGTTGCAATGCATGTAAATATAATTTTATTGTAATCAAAATGCAAGACCTTTCCTCAGGTGGTGTTGTTAAAATGAAACGATTTTATAGAACTACAGTTAGTCAATCTATTTATGCGACAAGTGCCTTATTTTATTAGACAATTTAATGTTTTTGCAAATATATTTTGGAATCAAGGAAGTCATTATTTACGCGAAAATAAATTAATTGTAACAATGATTAATGGTGAATTTTTACGATATTTTAAGGAATGCGCCTGGAAATGTTGAATGGATACGATGTCACAATAAATTAACGAAATGTGATATTTATGTTTCATGTTTGATTGATGTTTAATGCGTAATACTCAGGTTGCTAATAAAGATTCCTAACGTTTGAAGCTGCAGCCTGTGAAATGTTTCGGCCAGGTGGACTATATTCCATGGTGGGTTTTTGTTGTTGTTGAAATGAACTGCGGTGCGAGTGGATATATACAATATGAGTTAACCCATCGGCATATCAGCCGCCAAGATATGGCGGCTTATAATATTTTACGCTAGCATACCGGCCGCCAAACGCTGGCGGTTTTAGCCACTCCCCCGCCCGTGTGTACATCATATTATACAGTTACTTTTTTTTGTTTGACATCTACATATCAGTAGAGAAAACTTTTGGTAATTATTGGTTGAAGATTATTTCATATTATTTTTAAACTTACTTACGTAACTTGACAAAAGAGGTCACTATGAGGAAAGTATTAGCCCTTCGATTAAAAATATCAACTAACATCAGTTGAAATTCGAATGTTTGCACCGCAGTCGTAATGTTTTACGGAGTTTTTTTTTCGAGTTTTATCAACAATTTATCACATTTCTGATCTTGAAACTTGTGTAATTACGTGCGTAATAGTTATAAGTACCGCATTTATTGGTAAAACGGCAATAGTGGTAGTTTTTTGAGACAGTTTATTATTATAAGTCGGTTGAATTTGAACTCTTTTGACGTTTCAAAAGTACAAGTAAGTGTGTCGCGCGTGAGCGTTCTGATTGGTTTGACTAATTTTTACCACAAAAATTAAACTGTTTAGTGCGTGTTACCCTTTTCTGCCTAGATTATTTCTGTATTATCTCGTTTTTTCGGGTACAAAATAAAAACCATAATTTTACTATAAGGAACATAATATATTTTAAACTGTTTTGTGTTAGTGAAATTATCAAAACTTTTTTATACCTACTGGTGACTGGTTTTTAGAGTGATTTATATACTCGTATAAATAGAAGTAGTTAGTATTTAAAGTCTATCAAAATGAGCAAGAGGTTACAAAATAATTTAACAGAGGATGAAATTCTTTCTAAATTGCTTTTATCGGACAGTGATACTGAGAGTCATTCTGAAGATAGCATTGATCCTGGTTGCGAGACTGAAGAGTCTGAATCATCTGAGAGTGATGATTCCCAAACTGAATCTGAAGCTCGACCCTACAAAAAGCAAAAAGTAGATCTGGAATCATGGAAATGGAATCCTACTTGCCCGCCTACTGACGTTCCTACCAAAATCCAATCATCGTGCCAAGCCAAAATTCATCAATCCATTACTAGAAATTTGCCAGAAGAAATAAGATGTATTGATATATTTGATAAATTTTTGGAGAAGGATTTTTGGGATTTCTTGACCACGCAGACAAATAAATACGCCAGAGAAAAGGATGCGGCAAGCACCGAATGGTTCGACACCACTAGTGATGAACTACAAGCCTATAGTGCCCTGTGCGTCTTACAATCGCAAGTAAAAAAGGATACCCTACAATCTTATTGGTCATCAAGAAAGAGCATTGAGACACCTTTTTTCGCATCAGTAATGCCTTTCAAACGATATACCCAGATATGTAGGTATCTACATCTGGTTGATAATGCTACGGCGGATACCAGGGATCTTTTACATAAAGTAAAATATGTAATCGACTATGTCAATGAAAAATTTCCCTATTTATATGTTCCCGAACAAGATATTGCCATCGATGAAAGTCTTATGAAATTTCGTGGTTCACTTTCATTTATTCAATATAATCCCTCAAAAAGGGCTCGTTTTGGTTTAAAGTACTACAAAATGTGTGAATCTGTCAGTGGGTACTGTGTTCAGTTTCGTATTTACGCCAACAAGAAGGAGGAACAAATGTTTTAGGAACAGTGCGAACGAATAGAAAACAAATGCCGCCCCATTTCAAAACATTAAAACTGAAAAAGGGTGAAGCTGAAGCCCAATTTAGTCACAAAATGATGGCATTGAAATGGCAAGATAAAAAACCAGTTTGCATTTTATCCACGATGCATGATTCTGCTGAAATGACTTCAACGCGAAAACGAAGATCAACAGCTACAGTGATGAAACCATTACCTGTTGTTGAATATAACAAAGGTATGGGGGGAGTAGATAAAATGGACCAACAACTGGCTTCGTTTCCATTGATGCGACGATACTTGAAAGGGTATAAAAAAATATTTTTTTATATCCTTGATGTGTCTTTTTAATTCATACTGCTTATATAAAAAAATCACCAAAAAGAATTTGAAGTATTGTCAATTTCGGCTGATAGTGGCAGAGCAACTTATAGAGAGAGTAAAATTACCAGCTTATGCCAGGTTAGGGCGTCCTGCGGCTGACAGTGAAATGAGACTTCAGGCAGCCCATTGGGCACACTTTGCTCGACCTATACCTGTGACTGCACAAGGGAATGCCATTGCCAAACGCCAATGCAGAGTATGTTCCGCAAAAAAGAAAAAGAGCACTAGCAGATGGGAGTGTGAACGTTGTGGAGTAGCCTTGCATATGCCAGTGTTTTAAATTTTATCATACGCAAAAGAACCTAAGTTTATAAGTTAATTAAAGTTTCATTAGTATTATTTTTATTGTATTGTTGTGAATTAAAATGTACTTTATATATAATATGTACTCGAACAGTTTTTTTGTGAACCAAAACTTATAAATTTAATGTGTCTCAAGAACCAATCTACTCACCAATGTGTTTGTGTAACTAATACTTTGAAAATGACCAAGTTTTCAGCAAAGATTTTCTTCTGGTAAGTGAATATACTGTTTTCTATTTTTTTGTATCACATTTAATACCCAAGTTTAGCGCACCACAGTTTAACAAACCATGTCACACCCCCTTCGGGCGGGGCCACTTTTGTGATTTTGGGGATAAATTAAATTAGTATATTTGTGTACATACTTTCTTCAAAATAATGATATGCGGATGGGTTAACAGAAATACAAAACGCGGTATTCGCAGATGAAGATCATTTAAAACTGTCCCTTTGTCTCGCCACTCACTTAGACATCGCCCGGAGTACGACAATACTTTCAGCCTGGGTAAAAATAATTAATGGAAATAATTTGGAGATCATAATTTTATTAGCTCAATCGGGAAAATTATGATTTTAAGGAAGGACTACTTTAAAAATTAAAAAATTTCAGAAATAGACGGCCTCCATGGTCGTGGGGTAAGGCTCTCGACTACGAATCCGGAGGTCGCAGGTTCAAATCCCGGCGTGCGCAAGTAAATTTTATTTAATTGATTTGTGCTGTTTCACAATTAATTAATTTAAAAATAATACTCGTATATAGTATATTTGCGCACGTTTCAGAGTTGAAGATACTCTCAGTATCGCCCTGGTGAAAGACCACCATTCAGAATTGAAACGTGGCTTGTAATGGCTTTTAGCCGTGTTTGGTGACCAGATCTGAATAGCCAGGTATTTCCTCCATCTTCCTCTTCCTCATAATAATAATAATAAATGGATTATTTTTATAGCGCCGTTTTCGTGAGAAAATCACCTCAAAGGCGCTTTACAACATAATCTATCTAACCTTTACCTTATCACTTAGACTTATATATAATAATTTGCATATTAGATTAATTACTAATGGCTTACAGCTAAGATTTATAACTAGAAAATATCTAATTCAGACTAATAATTAGTGACTAATAATTTCTGACCGGCAATCAGAAGGGTGCAGGTTCAAGTCCTGTCGGCGACATTTATCTTTTCTCGGAAGGTTTTTTTCAATTTGGATGAGTGTTTCAGGCTAATAATTATTGTTTATAAAAATAATTGTTACCCTTTGCGCTCTGCACAAAAATCTTGTCTTAAAAACTTTATTTTATCAATTAATTAATAATTAGTGATTTAAATATAAGACTTATATGGATAGCGACTTACAACTTAGACCTGTAGCTCCTTCCCCCCTCCAATACCTTCAGCATCACAACATTTCCTAATTGGGAATGCCATAGTCTTACTGACTCCAGACACTTGGAAGCAGTTGGGACTCTTGTGCGGTATTCATGTAAAAAAAAAACCTCCAATTCACTTATCTCTGGAAAAAAACGGTAAGAAGTTGTGTTCAAATAATACCTCGGACCCATATTAGCAGCCGACGTGTCGAGATTAGACGATAATTTCCAGCACTATGCATTAGTTAAGTGGTAGATATATATTTGCATCAGTAGCAGATACTCTCAGTAACGCCCTGGTGGAAGACCAACATTCAAAATAGAAACGTTGCTTGAATTAACTTTAGTCCTGTTTGGCGATCAGATTTGAAGATTCAGGTACTTCCAAGCCTTTCTCTTTCATATCTCCTTCCCTTTCCCAGCCTCCTTCAGTCTCACAACGTACCTCAATTGAGGAAAGAATAGCCACACTGGCTCAAACCATTGGAACTGTTTACAGATACGTGACACGAGATCTTCTGTACGCGTAACAACACTGATGCATCCCGGCACTCTTATTTGCAAATATCGTAGAAATATAACAATACGCGCAGCGCCTGACATTTACGATAAATTGAGATGGTAACATGCTACACAAGCGCCATCTAGCGGTACGAGTTGTATGAATTGTGTTTTTCTATAAATTTTAATAGATTTTCTCTGAAATATATTTTAAAATAAATTATAGAAATCAAAAACCAAAAAAAAAAATAGATAACCTACATAATGAATTTTACTTTTTTGTTGCTCATCCATATACGAGTATATATATATAAATAAGCTATTAGGTTTGTATTAACATTTAAAGCCTCGCAGCTCGCACACTGTCTAAATTGTTTAGGAAGAGTATAAATTATTTATTATTATCTCAATACTGTCTGGGCCGCTAAAGGCGCTGGTGTAGCATGTTGCCAGTATTTTGACGTCTATGGTATTACACGCGTAGCTTTTTCAAAATACAGCGAAGGTTTAAATGTTAATACAACCCTAAAAGCCTCTTTTAAAAACATATATGTCCACAAGCAAAAATAAGTAAAATCACCTATAGGTAACCTAATATTTATTTTTTAAATTTTCTATTCGTATAATTTATTAAGAATAGAAAATCTATTAAAATGTATGAAAAACCAGTATGTACAATTCGGGCGGCTAGAGGGCGTTAATGTTGGTTAATGTTGCCATCAAATGTCAGGAGCTGGAGGTACTGTCATTTTAGAGTATTTTTAAATTTTTATTTGACTGTTTTATTTTTTATATGAATACAAAATAAATAGCCATTACTTAAACTGACAAGGTGTCTTAAAAAATTTGCGAATGATTCGTTGAAAGTTCATTGATCTTTCATTGGAATCGACAAGATGTACACGTTCATGTTGAAAACATTATTTAATCAATCAATTGGTTAAGATTAAATTGATGAACGGGTAAAAATAACCGATTGATATTGATGGAGGGATTTATCGAAGCCATCAATAATACTTTTATTTACCTACTTAAAAAACTGTTTGTGTGGGATGAAGGTAAAGATTGACGCATTGGTATTGTTTGTTATTCGTTTGATGTAGGTACATATATATTCCAATTCATTGTAAAAACCTACTGTACAATTTATCACATTTCACATCAAATTTCAAACAATGGATCATTTGTAAGGCTAAAATAAGAAGTAAAATCAATTCATATCTCGTATACATCGCACAATGGGCAATTTATGTAAAATGTGTCACATGAAAAGGCGACAATACATCACCAAACTTGTATCTTTTTTTTTTTTTAATGTATATACCTACCCATATATATTTCTTTGATCTACAAATATGTATTAACCTTCCAAAACTATATTAATTCGTTATTATTGATTTGAAGCTAGAATTAACCGATTTTCGTCAGTCGCTATGAAAAAAAATACAGTGTTTTCAATTAATAAGACTGGTTTACAATAAGATAAATATGAAATTTTAGAAATCAGAAAAATAGTCAATTGAATATTATCAATAATACGTATTTTTTTAAATTTCTCTCTTAAATTTATTTTCACATGAATAAGTACATTTAGAATATTATTAATATAAATTTTAATAATTACAACTATTATTTTTTTTTATGCGTTGTTATTTTCGTGATTTAATTTATATTAATAATAAAAATAAACTTTTTTTTAATACTTCTAATTTAAATTTATTATTTAATATTTTGGAATAATTATTTTTTATTTTTCAATAAGTTTTAACATTTTTTATTAATTACTTTCTGCTTTCATCAATTATTGTTAATTTTGGTTTATAATTGTAATTTGTCTGTTCTTACATTATTATTTTCCATATTTTTATCATTTTTCTATACTTGTCATTATTTTTAATATATTGTTTATCCTTATGAAACATGTTGATATTTATGTATTAAAAAAAGGGGTGTCAACAAAGTTATTCTTATTATGTTTGTAATAAGACTCAATTGTTGTAGTTTATCGAAATTTTGTACAATCTTTCTTATGTACATTTTTATCGTAAACATTATTTGTCATCGTTCTATTCATGGAAGTACTCTCCTTTCGTTGACATTTCTGTTTTTTTTTTCAATCGCGTGATATTGTATTATTGTTAATGGATAATTTTTTTGGCCGTAAAATAATAAGTTACCTGCGGATATTGAAAAATGTTTGCATTTTAGTTCGACGTTGAAATTTTTATTTAGTTTTTCTTAAAACCGGTGTTTTTTTACAGCGTTGATCGTACCCGCTCACGTATTATTTATCATTTATATTAACTAACCTACAAGCCTCATTTTACTAAAAATGGAAGATCAAGCACATTTATTTAAAGTACTGTTTGAACAAACGTAATTGCAATTCGTAAAAGTGCCAATATGCAGTTAAAATTTTAACGTTACATTCATCATAATATATTACATGCGGCGAATAATTTTGAGGTAAATGTGACCGAGAAGAAATGATTAGTGCAGAATTAACATCAAGTCTCGTTTGATATCTGCCTTAAAAAAAGCAGGGTTGGGTCTGAATCCTATCAAGAATTTCCCTGAAGTAAAGCGATGTAAAAACAAATATAAATAAAGTGTTACTACAATAATGCTTCTCAATACATTTAACAGTTTTCGCAATGCAAGCGATGTATCTGATGTACCCACCAATCTACATTAAAGTTCTCGTGCCAATGCTGCCAATATGTTCGCTGTAATGTCTGTTTTCCAGATCATTCTATCGGGATATTTGTTGCCTTCACGGCTCTTGCTTGCATTGTGTCTTGTATCTTCTATCGTATCTGACGCAATAATAAATAAATTGCAAGGTGTGCATTCGTGAAACAATTGCTGCAGCGGCGAAATGTGTTTTTCAATTTAACGGAAGTTCTTTGTTCGATTTAAATTGTTTTCTGGAACAGGGAAGGAATTGTGAACTGTGCAGTAATATATATAATAATACATAGGTATATTTAAGTGTTAATTGGTACAGTAAGCAGGCAAAACTGTTTTCGAGGGTCGTAAAATCAAGTAATAAAATATGCTTCAATAAAAACGTTTGTGAGTTAGACTCAACGTCGATTAGTTAAAAGCATACTCTTTTAATTGTGCTGTCAAATGTATTTTTTTATCTCTAAACGAAAAGTTTTGAACATTGTTTTGACAATTATTTTGTGTATCTTTCAATATAATTGCAAGGAGATACTCACCAGTAAGTAAGTACCAACATACGAAAAAACTGGAAACATCTATGTAATATGTAATAGCAGTTGCATTGGTAATAAACTATTTTTACGGCTTTTGAAGGCAACATATTTATCTTGTTTATAATCACGAAATTTATTTAATTTTTATTATGACAAACCGGTTTCGCTTAACACAAACATCATCGGGGTTCAAGATTAAACTAATCAAAAAATGCTTACTGTGTGTTTATACATACAAATGTAATGGGACAAAACATAACATAGAACAAAGAAACAATGCGATAGCTCGAAATAGAAATGTAACATAATAGTAGGGAGAAAGAGACAGATGTGTACATAATGAATTACCAAGGAACACTTAAATAAGTGATTAAGGGATAATGGGAAATTTTATGAGTTTATGGGAAATATACCTAATATTGGGCTATTGTACACATTAAATTATTATTACGAATTTTAATTTTGGTTTTAAATGCTTTCTTTATTTCAAATGATTCTAAATTATTTAATTTGTTGCCATGACCATTTTTATGTAGAATATTAGAACCGGTACTTTGATTGAAGGTATGATCTTTATCAATAGGGTGATTGTAAATAAACCGGCCAGTCTTAATTAAAAATTAAATAAATTTCGTGATTGTTTTATTCCCTTAATATGTCGAACCACAAAGTAACTGCTTAAAACATGTTTATTTATATACAATAATACCTAATTGCAAAGCAGAAATTATGTGTGCATGAAATAGCAGAAACTCTGGATCTGTGAGCTCTGGAGTAAAAATAATAAAACAGAACATATTTCTGTTTCAATTTTCGAGGAAACACTAATATCGGTATCCCATTTGCAACGCTTTTCCATCGTGAGGTAAATCATCTTGTCCGATCCGCAAAAACATTATTTTTCAACAGTTGAAAGTAGAGATTTCACATTATTAACTTGACGTGGCCGTCGGAGAATTTCTACTAAATCAGGTTTTATATTTATTCTAAAAGCATCCATTGACATATTAACTCACACTTGAAATCTATTTTTTAAAGAGTGTAATCGTGCAATTTTGCCTATTTGTCGTATTTCAATACTACCCACAAAGTGCAGTACCTCGCCGTAGCATACTCATAGCCACCTTCTACACACACCGGCGCGCATCGCTACCGTCTACCACTCAGAAGCGCTCAACCTTTTAAAACATGAACTGCTACAAATGCCAACTTTCAATTACCGATGGCGTTACATGCTACGCCTGTGGTAAACAGTTCCACTATGAGTGCGGAGGAACATCCGAAACTACATTTCGTAGAGCAAATAGCGAAAAAAAAAGAACATGGCGCTGCCAAACCTGTAAAACTCCCCCCGCTACTTCAACCAACTCCATGGAAGATGTGATGAACGAAATTAAAAAAATATTCTCTGAACTAGCTTCTTTCAAAACTCTCAACAGCCAGGTCAAGGAACTAAAGGACGAAGTGTCGGAGTTGAAAAAATCCGTCAACTTCAACAACTCTAAATTTGACGAATTCTCAACGAGATTCCACGCACTGGAACAATCGCTATGCAAAGTCGATCGACTTGAAAACGAAGTATCTTCCCTGCAATCCACCATCAAGATGATGCAAGTCGACACGAACAATAGAGAGCAGTGGATGAGAATACAAAATATTGAAATAAAAGGACTACCACAGGAGAACAACGAGAATATTCCTAAAATTGTATTAGATATAGCCAACGTAATAGGTATATCTAACTTAAATACAAACGAAATCGAGTTTGCCACCAGAGTCTCTGCAAAAGATCCACTCCACTCTAAACTGATTAAACCGATAATCGTAAAGTTCTCCACTCGTTCACGTAAAATTGAGTTTATGACGGAAATACGGAGAAGAAGGGGAATAAACACAAAGGATCTGAATCATCCCGGCATCGAAAGAAAAATTTTTGTCAACGATCACCTGACCAATTCCAATAAGAACCTCCTTTTTCGAGCCAAGGGCCTTGTGAAGGAAAAAGGCTACCAATTCACATGGACAAAAAACTCAAAAATATTTGTATGAAAAAATCCCACGTCGCCACCTATACTCATTTTCAAAGAAGAGGACCTACAGAAAATTGCTGGACTCCATCTGCTTCCTTTTCGCATCTTAATAATTTCTTTTGTTATCTTAATATTTTCTTTAATATTCAAAATATTTTCTCTTTCGGTCATGTATCTCCCTACACACGTTCTCCTTACCATTACCTACCCCTACTACACTCACCCTCCCTCCCCCACTTTACCTATTCCCATAAATTATCTAAATCGACACTTCCCAGGAATCATATAGGAAACAATGTTACCGCCTGTTGGCGATCACTTGCACGGGCGATATCCAGACCTTTCCGACAGACAGACGTGATCTCTTTCACACTCATTCCTTGCACGACCGCTACGGTAAGCAACCCACCTACACTCGATTTACAAAACATTTACTATACATACAAATACGTCCTAATTATTATTTACCATTATTGCGTATTCACGTATATGAGTATATGAGTATATACCTCTCTTCTATTACATATTTCAAATCAACAGTGTCATTAGCCGGGCCTGAGATAATACCAGAATCACGTACATGCTCCACGATACACGAAGAAGTCCTTTTATTAAATGTATTTACCATGTCACGCTACATAACCTCAATATTTGTATTTACTTGTTATATATAATTTACCGCTTACTCACTAATATTTATTTAATTAGTCGCCCATGTCTTTAGTTATATATTACCAGAATGTTAGAAGCCTTCGTACCAAAACGACGACGTTTCTTCAAAACACCCTCTCAAATGAATTCGACATAATCGCTCTTACAGAATCGTGGTTAACTGAAGGTATTAGAGACTATGAACTATTTGACTCTCGCTACTGTGTATATCGTAGAGATCGCGATTACGCTGCCACAGGTCAGCGTCTTGGCGGTGGTGTACTGTTAGCTATTAAACAGGAACTGACCAGCGTAGCTCGGCCTGAATGGCACTCTTGTGCTGAAGACATTTGGGTTACCATTCGTACCAATGGTACACGTCACCCCTTTGTCCATATATGTTGCGTATACATCCCAGGGGGGACCCAACATCAACACCTAATGGAAAATTTCCTTCATATGTTATCATACGTGGTATCAAATCACCCCGCTGATTCATTTGTTATCGTAGGTGATTTTAATCTTGCTGAAATTTCATGGATACAATCTACATCATCTTCATACTATGTAGCAAGTGATCATTCTACTCATCTCAGTAATCACTTTGTAGACTGTATGCACTTTATGAACCTCTCTCAATTCAACGGAGAACTAAATTCGAGCGGCCACATTCTTGATCTGATCCTGTCTAATTTATTAATCTCCGCCGAACCTAATGACGACCCGCTGGTTCCTGAAGATATACATCATAAAGCTATGTCCATTAATGTGCCATTTCAGGAAACCCTTTCACTGACAAACGTAAAAAGAAAAGTTTTTCTCTATAACCGTGGAGACTATGAATCAATTAATTCCGCTCTAGAACAAGCTGACTGGGCATCCATTTTATCTAACTACCAAATAGAACTAGCTCTTGAACATTTCTATAAATTCTTAAAATTCCTTATAAATCTTCATATTCCTCATAAATTTACGGGGGATTCAAAATATCCTCCATGGTACAATGCCGCTATTATCAAGGTAACCAAGGAAAATTTTAAATATTTTAGTAAATACAAGAGATATAAAAACCGAGCTGACTACGACACATTTTCTCTCCTTCGTAAACGGCATAAAGACTTATGTCGCGAAAATAAATCTCGTTACTTAAGTAATATTGAAAATAACATTTTCTTAAATCCAAAAAATTTCTGGAGCCACGTCAAATATTCCAATAAATCCCAAGGTGTTCCAAAATGCATGTATTTAGGAGATCTGAAAGCCAACAACGGAAAAGATATTGCAAATTTATTTTCCGAATATTTCAGTTCGGTTTTCAGTACAACCAAAGATATACCTCCCCCCGATCCTATTGGCAACGGGAACCACATATCTAGTATAAGTAGTATTGAGGTGACACAGAAAATGGTATTAAAGTACCTTAAAGAAATTGACATCCACAAAGGCGCTGGTCCTGATGAAATACCCCCAATTCTCATAAAAAGATGTGCGCACAATTTAGCCTTACCTTTATCTTTAATTTTTAACCGTTCCCTAACCGAATTCACTGTTCCTCTTACTTGGAAATCCGCATATGTATCTTCCATCTTCAAGAATGGTAAAAAAACTGATATAAAAAATTACAGGCCAATCTCAAAACTTTGCATATTTAACAAAATTTTTGAAAAAATAATTTATGATCAAATGTATACTGCTCTTAAGCCTAGCTTGAATACGAATCAACATGGTTTTATTAGTGGTAAATCTACAACCTCAAATCTCTTAACCTTCACAGAGTATCTCCAGGATAACCTGGATAACAGAATACAAGTGGATACTATCTATACCGACTACAGCAAAGCTTTCGACAAGGTTGATCACACCACCTTATTAAACAAACTTTTAAAAATAGGTATTCACGGCGATCTTTATCGTTGGCTCTCTTCTTATATCTCGAACCGTAGTCAAATAGTAGTGGTGGCTGGATATAAATCCGACAGTGTTACTGTTACATCTGGATTCCCTCAAGGCAGCTTATTGGGTCCCTTATTATTTAATATTTATATCAATGATGTTAGTAATTGTTTTTTAAACTCACAAACCATCCTTTATGCAGATGACATGAAAATCCTTTCATCTATAAATTCAATCGAGGATTGTCAGAAGCTGCAGGATGACCTGCATCGTTTGAATGTCTATTGTAATGCCCACTTTTTGGAAATTAATATCTCTAAATGCTTCGTCGTGCGCTTTACCAGAAATAAAAACGTATTTACTCATGATTATTCAATTAATTGTCAACCGATATCTATCAAATCAGAAAGTAAGGACCTTGGGGTCATACTGGATAATAAATTGAATTTTAATAAACATATCGACCGTATAGTAACTAAAGCATCATCTATGCTTGGTTTCGTCATCCGTGCCTGTAAACAGTTCAACGATATTAGCACTTTCAAAACACTTTACTTCTCTTATGTTCGCAGTATTTTGGAATATGCATCTCAGGTATGGAACCCAGACTATGCACTACATAAAAACAGAATTGAAAGCGTCCAAAATAGATTTTTAAGGTACCTAAACTTCCGCTCTTTTAGATCTCATGTTAGCAATGAAGACTCCGCACAGTTCTTTAATTTACAGACATTAACCTGCCGAAGAAATATAGCTGATTCCGTAATGTTATTTAAAATCGCACGCAACCTAGTTGATAGCCCTGATCTTCTCAAACGCCTACTATTTCATATCCCAAATCGTAACAGCAGACAGCCACTTACTTTTTATATCCCTCATTGTAAAACCAATTCCAAACAAATCTCGTTTATCTACAGATTTACACACTCGTTTAACTTAAATTATTACAATATTGACATTTTTAACTCAACTACACGTGATATTAAATTAAAATCCATAATGCAACCACTCTCAAACTAGTTAACTTAAACCATATTTTTACCCATATCCCACTCCCATGTTCCCATCCACCCTCCCCTCCCCCGACTGATATTGTTTAAGCTAATTGATAAAAAACTGTACATTGTCACACTTTACTCATAGTATTTATCATCAGCAGAGGAAAATTTATAATTGTCATAATTTATTGTTTATATTGTTATATATATATGAAAGTTATGGATTTGCTGTTAATTTTCCCAAAAAAAAGTAAATAAATAAATTACAATCCACCGTAATACCTAGATACACGTACTGGTTGAATAGTTCGATACTTGTACACGCGCAGGGCTGTTTGGTATTATTGTGAATTCAATTAAATGAATGGGATATGATTACAGGTGCCTCGCTGTACCTTGCATACGGGGATCTTATATGCATCAATTTCGTTTTTTTAGCATTGATTATTAGACCAGAGTCCATGTGACCATTTTAATAAAGAAATAAAGTCTACCTGTAACAATTTTATTGCAGCATCTAAATTTTCATGGGATATTATAAGTGCTGTATCATCAGCGTATACATAATGTTTAACAAACGAGAATATTTTGTTCATAAGTGATACAAAGATAATATAGAGCGTTGGAACTAAAATTGACCCTTGTGGAACTCCTGTTTTGACATTTCTTCTTTTACTAAATTTGTCTAATATTTTTACCTGGATTCGGCGGTTGGTTAGGAAGTTTTTGAATAGTTTGAGAAAGTTTCCTCTTACCCATATTGCCTCCAAAATATTTAACAATTTCATCGGGTCTATAGTATCAAATGCCTTTGAATTGTCTATAAACAGTACCAAAACATGTCTTTTATTATTCAGTTTATTATTTATATAGTTAGAGAAATCCTGAAGTAACATTTCAGAACTTTTTTTTTTTTTGAAAACCAAATTGATTAGGATCTATTAAAGAAAAGCACTCCAAGTATTTGGTTAGTTTTAAAGATATGTATTTTTCAAGAATCTTTTCTAGAGCGGGTAATATACTAATCGGTCTATAGTTTCCTACATCAGTATGTTTCCCATTTTTGTAAATAGGTCTGATAATACTACATTTGAGTTCATCTGGTATCACAGCTTGTGTTAAAATTGTGTTGATCAGATGGTTTAATATAGGACCCAAAATATCTATGTGTCTTTTTATGTCAAACATTCGGATATTGTCTATGCCAGGGGACTTTGAATTTTTGAGAAGTTTGACTATACTCAGTATGTCTGTGAGTGATGCTCGTGGTATATACAAACTTTGCGGTGACTCTATCGGGACAGTATTTGACGCCTTAAAATCACATTTATGAACCATTGAGGCTATGTTATCTGAAAAATAATTAACAAATTGGTTTGTAACATTTTCCGCAGATTGATTTTTAACATAAACCTACTAATTACATCGTCACAGTTACTCTTTGTCCTACGTCCTAGAATTTTATTTATTTCATCCCATGTTTTTTTGATATCTGAAAAATTATTCTTAAATTTATCATTGAAAAAGGTTGTTTTACTTTTTATTATTAATTTAGTAACAAAATTACGAAAAGATTTGTATTGTTTTTCATAAATTGCATTTGTTGGGGAGCTTTTCCACCGCTTAAATAAAGAATCTCGTTTTTTAATGTGTGATAGAATATCTTCTCTCATCCATTCTTTTATAATCCAAGGTCTTGCATTGGGTTTTACATCTATAAATATTTTACTATTTTCGTATACTTCGTTAAACTTGCTTTTTATTTGACTATATAAATTATTGCAATCATTTGTCTGAAGCAAAGCATTCCAGTTATAATTTCTAATTGAAAAATCTATTCGTTTTTGAGATAAAATTGAGACTTTCCGCCCTTTATTTATAGGCCGTTTATTAGTTTTATAGTACGGAATGTTCACAGCTGTTGCAAAGTGGTCTGCAATGATGAAGTCACAAACACATGCGTAGAGTATGTCAGTTTCTTTGTGTTTGCTATTATATCTAACAAAAATGTGATCATTTTACCATTTGCTATAGCTTCCCTTGTAACGTCGTTTATACATTTTGTAAAATATTTATTTGAAAGAGCATTTTCATAGTGAATAACCACAGGATCTATATAATTTAACAAATCAATATTTATCTCACCAAATATTAGCATATTTTCATAAGGGTTTGAACATTTTGTTAATATTGATGAAAGTTCATTGATAAATGATTATTTACTAAGATTAGGTGGTCAATATATTGCTAGTACATTGAGTATAGAATTATTTGGTAATGTCAATACAGGAAATATTCTCGAACAACTTTATTTCAAGTAAATTTTGGGTGAAAGGTAAAGTATCCCGAATATACAAGGTTATACCCCCTCCAGGTTTCGATGTGCGACAGTAACTAATGCTACTGTAACCGGAAATTTCGAAAAGACAAGTATGTTCCCTTTTTATTGAAGTTTCACGTGGCATTAGGATATCTATATTATTCCAACAATTTTGGAGGTTAGCATGTAAAACATCCCAGTATTTAGATGTGGATCGAATGTTTAGTTGAACACAAGTAAAATTACCTATATTATGGCCAATTTTATGTTCTTCCGTCCACTGTTTCAAGTCATTAGTCCTCGTGTAGATAACATCACCGTCGTCATCAATGTATTTATACGCCATAATCGATGGTGGCAAAGTCCTTCGAAAGAGCAGCCTTATAAGCTGGGCAGGTGTCCTTGTCTCCTGTCGAATTTCCAGCGGGCTTGCCAAACCTGGTACAGGTGGCACATACTGGCTTGGCGGCAGCTTTTGGGCAATCTGTCTTGGCATGACCTTCACTTGCACAATGTCCACATCTTTGCTGGTCCTTGCAGAACTTGAAGGAATGTCCGATCATTTGGCACTTGGAACACACTGTAAGCCCAATAAAGTCACGAACGCGGCACACATTCCAGTCTACAAAGACCTTTCCTTGCTTTACCAGCACGTGATGTAGATGGGCAGGCACCTCGTAGACCCGGTGGCATGTCGATCCTGTCCGAGCACCAGCTTGATGACTTAGCTTGCACGTTTTCACTGTGGGTTCTAAGTCTGCGTTTTCCTGGATTCCCGTTAAGGCACTCCTGAGAAAACACTCATCTGTAAGGTCCCGAGGAACATTAAAGAATATCACTCGTGGATGTCGTTTTGTGGGTAGTCGGGCACTTAGAGTAGCCGAGTTTGCTAGACATGGGGTTTTGAGTATTTTTTCCTGGTCTTCCCGAGTAGCGGTTTGGATAACTACGCCTTTGTTACGGATGTTCCTTATACCCGTAACGCGGATTCCATGCTCAGATGGTCGTAAGACGTCCTTCAGGAGCTGCTTCGTTTCGTCGCTATCCTTAGCCGAATCCAGTTTCGGAAAGATGCATATAGCAGGCTTAAGGGTCCCAACACTAAGTCCTGTACGGGTGATTGGAGGTCGTGGCGTATTCTGAGGATCATTTTTGACCATGTCGGGAAACGATAGGCTTGCCTCCGTAGCATCAGCCACTCGACGCATCACTTGTCCCAGATCAGACTCTAGTTGCTGAATTTTGTCCAACAACTGCTTAATATGATTGTCTGCCATCGTTTTTTCGGCCTGCAAGACCTTGATGTTTGCAAGGGCTGAGTTTAGATCTCCTCTGAGTTCTTTCTTTTCAAACAAAAGCTGGGCCACTGATCCTAGAACACTCGTTACATTTCGGGACACCTTGAGCTGTTGTTCTTTTGATACCTTTGACGGTTTTTCCGCCAATGTATCCTGTAAGGCCTTCAGGAAAAATTGTGTCCCAGAGAGTATTTTTTGTCCTGATGGATTACCGCGATTAGGGTCAATATCCATCTCTGTCTCCTGGGCATCAGAATCTGATTCGTCCGAGTGAGAGGTATAGGGAGAAGCAATAGTGGGGCTGTCATTGTTTCGTGAATTCTTTTTTTTCCCATATTCACATGAAAGTGAAAACTTTTTATTTGTTCGTAATCCGAGAATTTATTTGTAAACAGGTGGTTTCACAATTTCACAGAAAATAAGCGGTGATTGGTTAAAGAGAGATCACTACACCAGTAGGAGCACTGAAAAGTGAGCTCATAAACAAGGTAGCCAATCAGCGCACTCTACCTCTGCAAACACTGCTCCACTGTCTGATAATTAAATAAAACGAAAAGTTTATTAAGACAAAAAACAGTTCAAAAATGCGAAAAACACAAGAGAGTAACACTACAGATCAAATCGCGGTCGATTTTTACAGCGATAATAGTCTTTCTCACGGCTGATAAGTTAAAACAATGAATCTTTCAATTATAATCGATAGCTTGACAGAGCGTCACGAGTACGTGGTATTGTTGCGATTTATGTGAATTTAATTATACCATTAATTTTACGTCCTGAAATCTTAAAAGATATTCATAAAGGTCACTTAGGTATGTCCAAATCAAAAAGTCTAGTCAGATACATGATTTTTTTGCCGAATATTAACTCTGATATTCAAAATATTGTTGATCAATATCAGATTTGTACTAAATTTAAACCTAATAATCCATCGCAGCCTCTTTTGCCGTATAGTATTACAAATTTTCCCTGGAAAAAGTTAGGTGTTGATTTAATGCATTTCAACAAACTCAAATTATCTTATTGTTACTGATTATTATTCAAAATACACAGAACGTTCAATGTTATACAATTATAGCTCAGAAACTGTTGTCACACATTTGAAATCAATATTTTCACGGCATGCGATACCGCTAAAACTAGTAAGTGATAATGGGCCACCATTTTAATCAGCCGTTTTCAAAAACTTTCTGTATGAGTGGGATATTGAACACATCACTACCAGTCCAAACTCTCCGCAATCAAACGGTCAAGCTGAGAGGACAGTAAAAATAGTAAAGAACATATTGAGAAAATGCCTTGAAACGAAAACTGATCCGTATCTTGCTATGTTGCATTACAGAAATAGCCCAGAAAATAATTTTCCATCCCCTGCAGGTCTGCTAATGTCACGTCAACTTAGGTGTAATTTACCACTAAAAACCAGTCAACTCAGACCAAAAGTCATACAATTCAAAGATTATGAAAATCAATTTAAAAAACATCAGAATAAAATGAAAAATATTTCGATAAAAGGGTTCGAAACTTGGCTGAATTGAAAATAGGAGATAGAGTAGTATTTAAAAAAAATGTATCAAGTTCATGGTCATCAGCTACGGTAGTTGAAATTGTTAAGGGATGCCCAAGGTCATATGTTATTGAAACTACTGATGGTTCTAGGTACCAGGAATAGGAATCATCTAGATAGATCAAGTCAGGAATCATCGTCGTTGTATAATGGCGAAAGTTCAGCGAAGGAAGGTGTACGTTTTGAAAATGATTTCCATCCCATTCCATTTTATCCAGGTTCGACTACTTCTGATGAGAGGACAAGCAATGAGACAAGGTTTCGAACCCGTTCGGGCAGAGTTGTTAAAAAAACCGGATAGATATAATCCATCGGATTGTAATTAATTGTGTTTCACTGTATTTGTAATAATGGGTATGTTGTTTTGATTTACGGTGTATTACTGTCATGAATAGTGTTTGGATTTTGTTGTTTGATAATGGTTATGTTGGTGATTTGTTTTCGTTTATTAGGAAAGGAGAGATGTTGGTATAATATACTAAAATACTCTATGGATCACTTCTAGAGGTTTGTCTATGGGACATTACCTCTGGGAGACATTTGTTAGAGCAACCACTTGTCAAACCGGTGTCAACCGAGATGTTCAATAAATCTACTTTATATTTAAAAGTGCTTTTTAGAGATGATAGTTTTACATGGTTATTTGTTGCTCCTTTTCTATTGATGTTACATTTATTAGAAGATTGGTGGTACAAGAAGAGTTGGTATTTATTGAGATACTTATAATTTTTAGGACTGGAAAGTATTCATAAAATGAATTTTAGGACTCAAAATATCTATAAAATTACTTTAAAAAGCGTAAGAAGCTTTTAATAAATATTAACTTTTTATTTTACACGTTGGTTATTTACAGTGTTGCGGGCTGTGGACGCATTTGCGCACTGATGCGTGAATTTTTTTTGTTTTATTTATTTAATGACTTTAGGTAACTACTAACCGGCTAGCCTAGCTAAGCAATTTACAGGTCCGAAAGCACGATCCCCGAACTTAGTATTAGGTATGTGCTTTGGCCTTAAACGCCGAAACAGCTGTCACAATAATAACAACTAAAAATACTTGCAGAACTTAATAACATAATTAAATGTGATTTACATTAAATTTTTTTTTAAATATTAAATGGAGTTCTACGAATTAAACACAAAAACAATTAATATAATAAAATTAAAATTAAAAAAAAAAATTTAGTTTTAAAATTTTTTAAAGTTTAACTTTGTCAGTTCAGTGTGGTGAGTGGCCAAGCTTCAAAAATTGTGAATATTTCTGATCGAATTTGGAGCACGAGCATTGAAAAAGCTTCACCCCTTTATCGTCGGTCGCTCAAACACACTCGTCCCAGTTGAGAGCTCATCGACATAGAATGAGATGGTGGCCTCTGCTTCACTAAAATTACACAACAACATAATATGCCACTCGGGGTTGAATTGAGATATTAATTAATTTTTATCAATATTTAAAGTAATGGAAATTTACGTATTTTTACAGTTGATCAACTTTACCCACCGTGTTATTTAAATAAGAAACTAAATTAATTTTTCAGAAAAAATAAACTTGAATGTGGTCCAAGGTTTTTAACGTAAATTTCCTAGCATTTCGCTAGGCAAGAACTGATTAAAGTAAACCTCTAAGACACGGAGTTCAAACCTTTTAATTAATTTATTTTATAATTTGACAAAACCTGTACGGCTTTTTATTGCAAATCTTTGTTGTTGTTGTTTTTTTTTATGTGTTAAGCAACTAAAATACAATGTCTTAAATCTAACTGTTTATTTGCTATACCTAAAATAACAATAAGGAACTCCAGTACAAGTTTTTAATCAATAATGATGTTCAAACTTAAATACTTGTATATTTTGTTTTTTTCTGAAGTTAATATTCATAGTTAAAATGTTTCAATCTTTCAAAGGCTACAAATCTATAGCCGGTCGGTTTTGAGGTTAGAATGTCAAATGTAAAAACAAGGGTGAGCTTTACCGATCATAATTTCATATTCTATTCAAATTAAACCATAACTAAACACAATTAAAAACATTATGTACATTTTTAAAAAACATTAACTCGGAGAATAATAATAGTATTAATGAGCAAAGTGTCCATATTGGCAAGTTTGCTCATGAATACTCTAATTTCTGTTATTAATAATAGTTTTTTATATTGAACAACAATTATAGATCTTAAAGTCACCCAAATTAAGTTAAAAAGTTACAAAACGTAAAAAAATACACATTTGAAATACAAAACTAATTCGAAAAATAAAATTTCCATACTAATCCAAAAACGGAACGTTGAGGGATTGTAAGGGCGGATAAAATTTCTGAGATGAAAAGATCGGTCGAGATACCTCTGACCATGCCCATACGGGTTACATTAAAAGTAGGAATGTATGCCTTGAATTTGGAATTTGATGAAATGTAAATATTTTTAATAAATAAATTGATGGCTGACCCTGTGAGAAATTCAACAGAGATTCGAAAACGACCCTCGGCTTTTACACCTCCAGGCTTGATGGAAAGAATTTTTGAGTTTGTTTGAAATTTACCAAATCCTCTTGAGAGGATGAATAGTTTTTCCTTGCTCAGTTTTTTGGGCGTACACAATATATGAGCCACGGGAATGAACAGAGTTTAAATTAGTTGGAGGAGATGCTGGGAGTGCTACTGGATTTGGGGAATGTGATGTTGAAGAGGAGTCGGATATGTTTGGAGATGTACTAAACTTTCTTTTCTTCTAAGACTTTATTATTTTTATTTATTATATTATATACGCCCTATATGGGCTTTTACATATTTAGTTAGTTATAATATTCACACAGGTGCAAAACACATTACAGTAACTGCACCAAAAACTAATAATACACAGTAACAGAAAAAATAAAAAATAACGAGTGCAATATCCACCAAATCAATACTGACATTGATAACAAATAAGTAAATAATGTAAAAAGTTGTAGTTAACAATAATTTATAAACCAGGCAGAAACAAATCACTCATCCTTCTTTTGAAATTTACCAAGTTTAGATTATTGTCAAATATATCCATATCGTTTAAGTATTTGTTACCAAGACTGTGTAAGCGTTGAATTGGTGAATTCAAACTATATTAGGACGGGATAAAGATATGTAGAAAGTTAATGTCTGTCTTGTAGTTCGATCGGGTATGTACAAGTTTATTAAATGCAGGAGTTCAGAACAATTTAATTTACAGTTTAACAATTTTAGTAAAAAGGTTAGGTCGTTAATTTTCCGTCTGTTTTCTAATGTTGGAATATTTAAAATATTCATTAACGATGGGTAATTTATGTGCTTTAAAGGTATGTTTAGTTTAAAATTTATGAAACACAAAAATTTTGTTTGAATTCTTTCAACATTGTGAATATGTATTTTGTAGAAAGGCGACCACACTATGGAATTATGTTCAATTAAACTTCTAACTAGGGATATATACAACAATTTTTAATATAAATCCTAAAGTTTTCATACCTTTATTTACAATTTGTTGAATGTGAGCAGTGAAATTTAGTTTCTCATCCATTATAATGCCGAGATCTCTCATTTCTGTAACTCTTTGTAAATTTATTTGATTTATTGAATAGTCAAAAAAGAGAGACGTTTTCTTTCTGGAAAAGGTTAGAGTTTTAGATTTTTCAACATTTAGATATAAATTGTTTTGTGAGCACCAATTATATAGCATGTCAATATTAAACTGAAGGATTTGACAGTGGTTTGAATCAGTTATTTCTGTATATAATTTAATATCGTCGGCGAATAGCAAAACTTTGACACCTTTAAAGCCGTTGACTATGTCGTTTATAAAGACAAGAAATAAAACCAGACCAAGGTGAATACCTTGCGGTACGTCGCTAGTAACGGAAAACGATTTGGATATAAAAGATTTTATTTTAACAAACAAGGTTCTATCTGATAAGTAACTACTTAACCAATTTAAAATATTTCCTCCAATTCCCAGGGCATGAAGTTTCCGGATCAGTACTTTGTGAGATACTTTATCAAAAGCCTTCGAGAAATTAGTGTATATACAGTCAACTTGTTTATTTTTTGCAAATGCCTCCAAAATATAGTTTTGAAAAAGTAATAAATTTGTTGTAGTTGATCTACCTTTGATGAAGCCATGTTGTTGGTCATTTATTACTTCTATTAGTGTGGGATATATTTCATCCAGAACCAGAGATTCAAAGATTTTGGGTAATACAGATTGTATGCATATTGGCCGATTGTTTGGAATGTCAGTCTCGTTACCTTTTTTAAATAAAGGGAGAATAAAGCTGGATTTCCAGTAGATGGGAAAATATCCAGACGGTAGGAGATGGTTAAATAGAATGCTCAGTGGCTTAGACAATACAGAGAAGCATTTTTTTAGGAAAATTGGCGGAATGGTGTCCGGGCCTGCAGATTTGTTTATATCTAGGGAATATAATTTCCTTTTAACAGATTGTTCCGTGATGAAGCAATTGGTTAAATGTGTGGTTTTTTTTAAAGTGTATGAGGGTATATTTTCTTCTGGTGTTTCATCATCATATACATTTTTGAAGAAATCTGAGAAAAGATTTACAATATCTTGTGTACGGTTGGCGTATTTATCATCCATATGCATTTCTGGTCGATAGTCAGTACTGTTATTGTTTATTTTTTTAAGAAAATTCCAGAGATTGTTTGGTTTTAAAGCTGTGTTCTCGATATAATTAATATGTGATTTGTAACAGATTTTAGAGAGTTCTTTGCATTTTTTTCTAGATTCACTGAAATTTGAATAGTCCATTTTTGAGTGAGTTTCTTTGAATTTTTTGTGAAGTTTTTTTGTTGTTGTAATGTGGCTATTAAATTTGAAGAAAACCAAGTTGGATATTTATGGTTTTTAGGAATATATAGTGGTACATATGAGTTGATGGTGCTAGAAATTATTGAATATAAGTTTTCTAAAGACTTGTCAGTGTTCATGTCTGACAAAAAAGACCAGTTGACCTGAGAAAGATGGTAATTTATAGAATCAAAATCTGCTTTTTTATAGTTTAGAGTTTTTTTGACGGGTTTTGGTTTGACATAACATACATTTAAATTAATATGAAGAGGGGGGTGATGGTTATCAACCGGTAAGATTGGATCATTACATTTTTCAATTTGCAAGTTAGAATAGTTAGATATAGCTAGATCTAGTAGACGATCGTTTGTGTTATATATAATTTTATGCTGGAAAAGATTTAAAAAATTTGTCATATCTAAAATCTCACCTACACGATCATTTTCGCTTTCATTTACAATGAAACCACTATCACTTGAATTTCATTTTAGGTTAGGGAGGTTGTAATCCCCGAGAATAATAATTTTAGAGTTAGGTATTTATAGAGTAAATATTCTACATCTTCACTGTGACTTCGGTAGTTTTCGGCATCAAGGAGTGGTGGTGTGTACAAAGTTGCGATTATTGTTTTTTCTATAGTGGTATCAATTTGTATGAATAGTTGTTCCAGTGTGTTGTTTTTAGTTTTGAGTTTTCTTGATGTTAGTTTCTTCTTTATTGCAATTAGTATTCCGCCTCCCCTTGTTTTAGAGCTGGATTTAGATTTTTTGTCACGACGAAAGATTTTGTAGTTTTTTAATCCGAGTTCTGTTGATTTTATTTCCGAGTCGAGCCAGGTTTCTGTCAGCACATATACGTCATAATGATGTGAATATATGATAGATCGTAGTTCATCTAATTTTGTACGAAGTCCCCGAGCGTTCTGGTAGTATATCTTGAGTTTGCATCGTTTTTTTGGTGGAATTTGCACAATTTTAGGATTTCCGTTTATATATTTTATAGTAATATCGTTTTCGCCATTTGACTTCCGGTTTTCCAGTTCTTCTCTTAAGTTTTTCAGATGTTTTTGTTGAAAAAGCGTAGCATCGGGGTACATCCTAGTGTTGTTTTTTAGCAGATGACATTTACTTAGTAGTGTTCTGGATGACGTGGGATTGGTGAATTCTATTTTGTTTCCCAATTCGGTAAACGCGTAGCATATCATAACTTGCGGTATTGTCTTGGGCAGAGATTACAGCAGTGACAGTATTTTTGTCATCGATTAGTTTGTTTGCTGCAGTTTGTTCAATGCTTTCGGGTATATTACACAGGATGATATTTTTAGCTCTTTCACTGCGTTCATTGATTTCAGAAATTGCCTCACAAATGTCAAGGTTATTTTGCGGGGCTGGGATATTTATTCCGATTTCTTTATGAGCCCGTAATTCTCCCTCTAGACTTGACCATTCTACCAATGGCTATTAGGAAATGACTTGTAATTGGAGTCAGTTTTGTTATTTGGTCTTTACTGAACTTTTTTGCTGGATCCGTTAAGCAGGTATTAAATGCAGCAACGGCTTTCTCTGCATTTGTTATGAATGTTTCGATATCCATGTTGATAAAAAGGTTGTAAGAAAACAAAAGTTATTTTTAAATAATTAAAAAAATAAATAAATTAGATTGATAGTTATGCTCCCCTGAAAGTTTGATAGCACCGAGTATAACAAAATCTGCAAAGTGTGATAGAGACAGCAGAATAGACAATGTGGGTAGCAATTTTATCTTCCAGATATTTACACTGTCACTTTTATTTTTATTTTATTTTATTTAATCTTTTTAGCACTTTATAGTCACGTTTCTTATTTAGACGTAAACAGATTTCACTGGTGGCTCATTTATGCCTCGTTTTATTAAAGTTTTCACTGCTTAAAGTATATATTTTACTAGATTTTGTTAATTTATGTAGAACTAATGTTTTCGTGTGCTCACTGTGTCACTGGTGTATGTTGTAATTATGACAGATTCACTGTCTGAAATTTCTGAATTATTACCTGGAAGGTCAGGAGGGGGATCTGGAGGCTTTCTGGAGAGTCCTGAATGGACCCTTTCAGGAATATCCGCCATTATTTACAAATACAATAGAACAAAAAAATGGAACTAGTGACAGCTAGGTAGAAAAGTGTATAAATGTCTGATAATTAGCTGCGAAAATTGGCTCCTGGATGACCAGAGGGGAGAAGAATCCTCAAGGAACAATACACAATACTTTTTTTTAAGCAGATAACAGAATATAATTGGTAAATATAATAAGGAACAAAACAGACAAATGTTGACAGCTAAAATCAAAACAAATAAATGTTCTCAAGAGTTAAGAAACTCATTGTGGGTCACATGCCGAACTTGCTGCACAGTTTTTAGAAACAAACGTACTTAATATTTAAGATACATAACTAACATTCACAATACATTGACAACATTTACAACACGTAATTTGCATTTGCAATAAAGACTGGTATATTATAATATAAGTGTACAGAGACACTAGTTATAAAGAAACACATCACTGGCACATCACATAGTTATACTTATTACAGAGACACATAACAGCATTAATCCTTAAGGGGAACGGCTGCGCGGCCTGTTTCATACAAAACTTAATTTTGGATTTAAGGCCAAAATACTCAGCCAAAGAAAATGATCTTTTTTTAAACAAAAAGTATAATAAAAGTTATTTATTTATTTTTGTTTTACATTATGAAATATAGGTCATTAAAGGAATTGATTTTTCGCGATTTTATAGGCACCTTTAACAATTATTTGCGAGCTACCGGTGATGTAAAAAAAGTTTTAACACGTCTGCTTTGAAAATATAATGAAACTTATGATAAAAAGTTTAAAAATGTATTAAAATAAACATTATGGTGAACTTTAAATTAAATTAAAAACGACCAATTTACGTTGGAATTGTGTTCCAACGTAAACCAACGTTTGCCATACATATTTCAAAATATCGACCCGAAAAAAAAAAATTATGTTTTCTTTTTTATATTTTTATATACGTAATCATATTTACATAGCAAATATGATATTTTTTTTATAAAAATGCAATAAACCGGCAAATAATTTTCTAAGTTCCTTCTGAATATTTTTTTTTGTATTAAATAACAAGTCACTTTGTTTTCAATCCACTTCTTTTTTTTATTTGTCCACTAGTTTCGATTCTACCGAATCGTCTTCAGGACATAGAACATATTTAATACATCATGTCAACCCACAATGTGTTTGGTTATTCAGAAAATCTAATATTATAGCCGTTGTTTTTTTAAGGTATCTGATCTTTATGTTTTGTGTTTTTCTTAGCCCTCCTCACTAGGGGGTCCTGTACTGAGGCCTAATTTACTGGCGTTTCAAGAACGCTAGTAAATGTCACAATTGTGTCGAAACCGGTAGCGAAATTAATAAATCAAAAGTAGCAGAAGTAAATAAAACTTCCAAACAAAATGTCTAGAAATTGCTACGTCGTGAACGCCGAAAAAATACAAAAAACAGGTATTTAAGTCACTTAACGAAATGGCTCCGGTTACTTATCAGAACTGTGTATTCCTGAAAATACCGATTCGTGGCAGTCCGCCCTTAGGTCAGCAGCGTCATCAGCTATCGGGGAGATTAAAGGAACCAAAGCGCACACCTAATACTAACGGCCGTTCTTCCCAACCTTACTGAGCAACTACTGAGCCAAAATTTTGCCTCAGCACTGTTCAAATGCACAAATTCGCCTTTCCCAACGAAATTCTCAGTCAAACTTACGATCATCTTAAGTTATCGATTTTTGTGGATTAAATTTCTCCCCAATAAAAGACACAGAAAAGTGTCGACAGAGTGTCAAATGACAGCGTAAACGTCAAATGTCATAGATATCTATGGTCAAACGTCATTCGTTTCGTGAACTATTTTTGTACTTATTGTGTATTGACAATTTTGAATATGGAGAGCGAAAAAGAAGATATTTTAATATAATACCAATAGCGGATATGGACAGCGAATATGAAGACAGCGGCGATGGAGATATTATTGACATAATTCAAATAGTGGAATGGGCGGAAGTAATGGACGGTAATATCGGGCTACACAGGCGGCGACAGGATGTAGATGTCGATTACGTCAAAATATTAAATGAAAAAGAATTTGTTAACCATTTTACAATGTCAAAAACATGTTGTTCTTATGTTTTAAATAAAATTGATGAGAAACTAACTTATGCGAGTGAAAGGTAAGCTTTTATTATATATAAGTGTCATTTTGCGAAAAATTTTGTACTTTATCTTTATCAAATAGTCTGAAAACCTTTCCATTCAATTTAATGTTCTTATCCTTTGCTTAATTTATTTCTAGAAACTGTCCGATTTTTGCTTGTCGTCCATGTCGATTTCGTGTTAAGACTGATTGAAAATTGAAAGAACGCACGAAAGGCAAACGTCAAAAATGTCTACTTTCGTTTTCGCGGCATTAGTAGACTTTATTTTTAATATAAAATGTTGGCTTTTGTATTATTACAATATTTAAGACAAATAATATGTATGTAATGAAAATTAACTCGTCTATGTTAATTTAACATTGAAAGTTTTTACTTTGATGTCATTTTATTGTCTATGAACGTGTGGGGGTACAATTATTTTTTCCATAGAAGTGGGCGAGTCCTTCATAGACAATTTAGGAAGTTCAAAGATAAAAAATGTTTGTAGACAGTCAAATAGAACGAATACTTAACAAAACACTTGGCTGATCGGCGGCTCAGATTGATCATTCAAAAAGTTGGGGAGAACGGCTATAAGTTCGGTGATCGTACTTTCAGAGTATTAGGACCTAAAGCCTGGAATGAACTGCCGCATGACTCAAGAATTATCAAAGACTCGACAGAATTCAGAACTAAACTTAAAACTCATCTTTTCAGACAATCGTGTCATTAATTGAAAAAATGAGCCCGTAGATTGCGTAGCTAGGCTAGCCGGTTAGTGCTCACCCAAAGTCAATTATAGAAAAAGTTTAAAAAATTAACGCATCCGTGTGCAAATGCATCCACAGCCCGCAACACTGTAAATACTAAAAGTGTAAAAATAAATAAAAAATAATAATACCCATTAATAACTTCTTACGCTTTTTAAGGTCATTTTTAATATATTTCCCAGTCCTTATAATTATATTGTAAGTATTTCAAATAAATACCAACTCTTCTTGTGCCACCAATCTTCTAATAAATGCAATATCAATAGAAAAATGGAAAAGGAGGATAAAATGGCAACTTTAAAAATATCGTCTGTATACTTAAATTTTCTAATAAAACTGTGTTCATGTGAAGCGACCTGCCAGCTGCAGGCAAGTATGTTTTTATGTATCTATTTGTATATAATTAGATAAAGAATAGGAAGGAATATTTGTACAGCGCCCTTGAGGTGATTTTTCAGAAAAACGACGTTATAAAAGTCATCCGATTATTATTATTATTATCAGTGTTTCTTAGTGTAGTGCCATAGCCTGGAAATATCACAAACATTGACCATTGACCACATATTTCGTCCCTTCCAGCAACGGGTCTCATCTCGCTAATAGTGTCAAGTGTTAGGGTCGACGATGGTCTGTTTGTTTTGTTTATCTTTTTTTATTAATAATAATATGTAGGTACCAAATAATATAAATGTGTGACTAAGTCGTTTTAGTTTACTGAAACAGTATGGTGATTGTGTATGACAGGGCAGCATTAATATACCTAAAAAAAAACAATAGTGTACCATCGAAACCTTTAGCGGCTGCAAATATTGACTTTTATAACCTGAATCGCACCACTGCTAAGAAAATAAGATTTAGAGGTTTTCGAAGACGACGTAATGATAGTAAAAATAAAAATAAAAACAAGTCTGAAGAAAATACTATAGTAACTCACAGTCCTAACTTCGAGACGCCAGTTCGAGACGTATCCGTACCGGGCCATGCAAATTTACAAACCCGCCATCTCGCAGTGGCAAATTGGAATACAGGCTCAGTGAACAACAAGGTGGATGATGTTCACGATATTATTACCCAGAATAAGCTGAACATCCAATCCATCACTGAGACGTGGCATTAAACTACGACTACACCTTCATAAAAAAATTAAGAGCTCTTGGCTATACGGTAATAGAACAGGCAAGACGGAAGTCACCGGATTACCCCAAATGCGATAAAATCTCCTCTATCAATCACGTAATTATTGTTCGTCAAGGACTACATATATCCAAATAATTATTGAGGATTTCCACATGTTTGAATCTTCGGGGTGTTGGATTTCTTCAGCAGAAGTGTCTTTCATCCTAATTTCAATCTACTGTCCGTTGTCAAAGACTATCACTGAGGAATGAAGTTGCTCAACTTTTGGGGCGGGTAAACGCCCTACCGGGTACCCTTATTATTACTGTAGACTTGAATATCAGGCTAGATAGGAAAACAGACAGAAATGGGATCAAATTTATGGATTTTCTAAAGTGCTACGGATTTTTTTTTATATGAATACCTCACAAGAGTCCCAGACTGCTTCCAACCGTCTGGAGCCAGTGAGACTATGGCATTCCCAATTGGGGAATGTTGTGAGGCTGAAGGTATTGGGGAGGGGAAGGAGAAGGGGGAGAGACAGGTGAGGAAAGGGGAAATACCTGGCTATTCAGATCTGGTCACCAAACACGGCTAAAAGTAATTTCAAGCAACACGGCTAAAAGCCATTTCAAGGTACTGAGAGTATCTTCCACTCTGGAACGGATGTAAGCAATGGGTAGATAGTCCGACTCATATTGCAGGTGAAATACTTGATATCTTCAAATCGAGAAGCACTGATCCACTGCTCATAATGGAAGTTATAGAAATGGAACTCCCCGATTTTAAAAAAGCCACAACTTGGTTGTGAAGATTTAGGTAATTATTGTCCCATGTCAAATTTACCATTTATTTCAAAGGTCCTAGAAAAAATTGTGATCATGCAGATTACCGCCCATTTGGCGAGAAATGAACTGCTTTCAAAATACCAGTCAGCGTATAGGAAGCACCATTCTACAGAGACTGAATTATTGCACGTGTTGTCAGTTTTGATGCTTGCAACGAGTCAGGTAAGTTAGTTATGCTATCATTATTCAATTTGAGTGTAGCGTTCAATCACAATATCTTGATCGACAGATTGGAAAAGACTTTTGGACTGGGTGGCGAAATCACTCAGTTGATAAAATCCCACCTCTGTGGCCGAACCCAATCTATTCAAGCGGATGGTACAAACTCTCAATTTGTAACCTCAGGAGTCCCTCAGGGTTCATATAACCCCTACTTTTATTTTGTTTATCAACGATGTTACCAAAATAATAGAATCATTCGCTATACTGCTATTCTTTTCCATTTCTATACTGACGATCAACAAATCTAATTCTATTTTGAATTGAATGAAAAAGACAAATTTAAAGACATTACCATCAAATGCATCGCCGCCATTAGAAACTGGGTGTCTTCGAACAAACTAACATTAAATCCATCCAAAACAGAAATAATACGCTTGTCGGAAACTCTGTAAACGTTTTCCGTATTGGCGTGGTAAAACCAAATAAAATCAGACCACTGAAAGTTATACTCAACTATCCGTCGCAAGCCTTAAATATATTGCGTAGAAAAAACACAACATTGTCAAACACTAACTATAAATTCTTTTCTGACCAAACTCCGTTACAAAGGCAATATCTTTATGATCTCAGACAATCCCTGGCAAACCGTACTAAAGGCGAAGTAGGACTGACAAATTTTTTTTTTCGAAGGAAGCAAACACCTTGTGGCGTGACATTATATATAATAATAAGCCCTTACAAAGCTTCGGTGAAGCGAAACCTGGTTGGCGATCGTTATTAATTCAAATAAAAGTGGTGTTTTACAAATTGTGTTTTTCATTTATTATAAACTTTATTAATAACAAACCATCGATTGTAAAAAAAGTCTCAAAAAACCTAATCCCATAAATAGATGCTGCCCAAGTAGCCGAAAATGCCGGACCAAATGCCCTGGAAAAATAAAAATCTATTACCAAAATACAAGAGGACTTCGTACGAAACTGCATGATCTTAAAACAGCAGCACCTTTACACAGACATGATATATTCATCCTTATCGAAACTTGGCCCGTCCCAGAACTTGGTTTTACGAACCACAAGATATTTCGGTGCGAGAGAAACTCAAAATCTAGTACCAAATCAAGAGGAGGCGGAGTTCTAATAGCAACTATGGAAACTTTATCAATGAAAAAACACACAAAATAGCTCGCCGGAGCAATTATTTGTGTAAACTATTACCCCAACGCAAAAAAATCATCATTGGAACTATCTACATACCGCCAAACTCTGATATTCAAACTTAAAAGAAACACTGTGAAGACATTGAATTTCTCATTTCAAAACATCCTACATCTAAAATTATTATCGTCGGTGAAAATGGTCGGTCAAATGAAAGTTATAATGACCCAGCACGTGAAGTGATAGATACGATAAACTATTTGAATTTACAATAAAAAACACATAAATTTGTTGTAGACCACTTTTATTTTATTAAAACTCTACCGGTTTCCTTCATCAGGAGAATATTAAAACTAACTTATCATATAGAATATTCACAAGACATATAAATTTTAGGTGTTGGAGTGGGGGGTCAGCAAATGTTTGCTTAAGTGGTCTACAACAAATTTATGTGTTTTTTATTGTAAATTATGGCGAGCCACAAAGTTAATGCTTTTTACAAATATGTATTTGAATTTACATCAACATAATTTTGTGTACAATACAGGTGACCGCCTTTTAGATCTAGCTCTCTCTAACTGCTCTAAGCTGTGTGTTGAAAAGTCAAACGATCCGCTCATATCGGTGGATAGTCATCATCCTCCCCTACACATTATAGTTAATATATACAAACCCACATTGAAATAAACAACACTCAACTTCAAAAACGCCGATTACGATTCTATTAATTACCAGATCACTGATTGTACTTTCTTGACTGATGATAGTGGTATTGAACAAACCTTAGAAAAAAGCTTTATCCAACATTTTCCAACAACATAAAATCTTATGTACCATCCTATACACCAAAATACATAACATATCAAATTTCTTCACGGGCCTTGTATTACTGCTCAAACAAACAAAAAACAGTTACAAATTTTTTTAAACTTACTCACCTAATCGATGACTACTCAAACATTTCAGCAACGAGAAAAAAATGTAAAATACTATCCAAACTGTGCTATAAAGCACACATCACCTCCACTGAAAAAAATGCAGTGGAGACAAAAAATCTGTGGAATTTTGTCAAAAAATTAAACAATGAAGGCTCAGATTACCCCCCTACAATGCACCATGATGGAAAAATAGCTAATAGCACCATCGACACTGTTAATTTGTTTGTGGATCTTTTCCAAATCGTTTACGAAGACGAAATATCAGAAAATAAAATACCATCTTACATTTACAGAACTACCACATTACACGGGAATCCTGCCTAAATAAAATACTTTCCCTTGACCCCACCAATCTGCAGGCCCAGATAACACTCCGCAAATATTTTTCAAACAATGCGCATCTGCAATATGCGGACATTTTCCAACTCGTTGGAAATCTAGTTATATGAACAAAGGGCAAAAAAGATGATGACACAGACATAAAAAAACTATCGTCCTATATGTATACAATCAGCACTCCCAAATAATTTTGAATCCCTTGTTCTCGACTTAATTTATCCATCAATACTTAAAGTAATTGATAAAAAACAACACGGGTTCATTAGTGGAAGATCACTACTACTAATCTATTACTTTACCAAAACTATATTACGGAATCCTTCGAGAATAGAAAACAAGTTGACAGTATCTATACAGACTTTTCAAAAGCTTTCGATAAAGTATCCCATAAATTATTACTTAGTTAATTATATGCACTAGGACTGAGAGGCAATATGTTGGATTGGTTCTCAAGTTACTTATCTAACAGAATCTTGTTCGTCAAAATTAAGACTTTAAAACCTAAGGTACTTAATGCAACTAGTGCTCTGCCGCAAGGAAGTCATCTCGGTCCATTCTATTCCTAATATTCATTAATGACACCATAACTTGTTTCGACGATGTAGAAGTTCTACTTTTTGCCGATGATATTAAACTATACAAAGAAATATCCAATATTAGCGACTGCATAATATTACAGTTAATCATCGATAAATTACATAATTGGTGTATCGCTAATAACTTATTTGTCAACGTTAGTAAATAAAAGACACTGACATTTTGTGGAATCAAAACAGCGTTATCATTTAACTACGCTATAGATAACAAAATCTTGGAAAAAGCAAACGAAATCAGTGATTCAGTTTGATACGCAATTAAATTTTGTAAATCACATACAACAAATAACTAATAAAGGCATGAAGACACTGGGATTTATAATTACAACTATCAAAGACTTTGATTTACTGGAAGTTAAAAAATCATATATTTGTCATTATTTTGCACATATTAGAATACAATTCAATAGTGTGGTCCCCATACTATCTCATTCATATAAAAAAAATTGAACGCGTGTAGCGCAAATTTTTATGTTTTATTAAATTCAAACTACACATACCAATACAACACATAAACTATATATTTTTACTAAATACACTCAAAATACATACTGTTACGTAACGACAGAAAGATCCTAGAAAGACTCGTCAACAACAACGGTAAAAACGACGCGAGAGCCACGTTTGCCACAACGGTAGCTTGCACGCCCACGCGCCGCTCACTTCCTTCTCACCCGGCTTCCGGATGACAGCTCTTGTCCGCCGCCTACGACCCAGTCAACTGCATCTCTAAAAGAGCGCGCTAGAAGCCATTTTGGTAGCCGCAAATTGTAGGGCCATATTATCATGCATGCTGGGTTAACACCCACTGTGCAAGATTGCATTAGTATAACCACAGAGCACCTGTACATGGTGACTCTCTCGTAAATGTAATTTAACTTCAGTGTACTGATGTCCAAACCCGAGACTTCCACTAGAATCCTTTTTCCGCCACGATTATGACTGTAAGCTGACTTTGTATTACCTTTTATGTGTTATAACTTATTCGAGTCCCCGTTATCATGCCCGTTTAGAGAATTATCAGAAAGAATAATCACCCGTAACTTCCATTTGAGGTGAGGCTAGCTTTTGATTATTGTAGCATAACTTACCATGTATGTACCTTCCCTTGAATAAACTCTGAGTCTGAAAGCATTTAGTAGATTCATTTGGCGTAGTATTAGAGTCCCCGACCCCAATTATAAGACTGCCCGTCGGCCTACGGCCCTGCAGAGGAGCTTCTTGGCCTGCCGAAACTGAGCTAGTCGAATGTCCAGAGCCGAGCTCCCTGTCAAGACACCACCCTCGGGGTAAGTCTAAACCAATGAACTGTCTCCCGTAACCGCTCTTTCCCAACCCTCCTTTCCATCTCCTTCCCACAACCCCACCTTTCATTCCTAATTATAACAATACTCTAGAAAACAGAAGAAAAATAAGAGACTTAACTTTATTTTAAATTATTTATTCCTTATTAGACTGTTGTGAACTCCTGCAACCAATCAACTTCGAAGTACCTCATCGACAAACTCGGCAAAATATGTTATTCTTTAACAATAATTCTGGGACTAACTACCAAATGTATGCATCCATTTCTCATCTACATATACTAGGAAATAAATTCACCTCTGCTATAGATATATTTAATATAAGTTTACCCATGTTTAAAAGATACCTGAATGATATTTTTATGACGCAACAATTATAAGAGCATCGCATTAGAGCTATTATTTAATTATTAATTTCTTATATATATTATCTTTGTACTTATCTGTAATCTAAAAACTTGTTCCTCTTTTTTCTTTCTATGTATCATATACTGTATAATGTATTATACAATTTCATACATTCTTACATCATCCGAAATATAAAAACAACTTGCTTCTTTTTTTTTTCACAATGTAATCCACTCATATTATATATTACGCACTTGTGTATTATGTATCATGTAGATCAGGCTATTACTATTTTTATTTTAAAAAAGTAGTATCTAAAAATTAAAAACATTTCCTTTTATAACTTCTCTGTGTCATGCACTAATACATTATTAAACATACATATATATTATAAATATGTTACACTTATGTTATATACCAATTATTTATTATGTCATTTTTTTGTAAACTTTTTTTTCTTTTTTCTGTACACATAATCATTTGAATGTTAAAATATGTAAAAGCCCTTCGGGGCGTCAATAAATAAATAAATAAAAAAGCGCCAATCAAGTTAGACAAATCTCCTCTCACTATTTCGGGCTGTAATATCAGCCCAAAACAGGTGTTAAACTTCTAGGTGTGCATCTAGATGTAGATCTTTCACTCAAATCCCAGATTAACAAGACAGTAAGTGCAGGTTTCTTTCACCGTATGCGTCAAATCAAATCAATAAGGAGAAATATTCCAGCTAATGGTACAAAAATGTTGGTAAATTCTTATGTTGTGTCACGACTTGATTATTGCAACGGCATATATGCAAGTCTCCCAAAAATATATACTGACAGACTTCAGTCAGTTTTCAATGCTACAGCAAGGCTGATAACCGGCGTTTCCAAATACTCCCACACATCTCAACATCTATGGAACCTGGCTTAAGTGTCTTGAGAGGATCCATTTCAAAGTATGCTGTATGGTCCTTAAGGCGATACACGACATGGCACCACCCTATTTGTCGGAACTGTGCATCCAAACGATGTCAATCATCTCTTCGATCAGCATCTTCAACGGCCATAGGAAGACTCTCATTACCTAAACGCAATTCCAATACCAGTTTCAGAGACCGAGCTTTTACTGTAGCGAAAAATTGACAATTCAGAGCAAATAATTGACAATTCAGAATAATGACCGCATTAGTTTAACGGTGTTTTTGAGTACTCAGTCCAAGGGATTTACTTATATACCTATTTACCTTCGACCGTCCAGACTACCTTGTTTAATTTAAATAACACTTTTGAGACTTTTACTCCTGTATACTTTACCACCTAATCATAACGGGTATTTATAATATTATAAATAGGTATGTTAGTTGTAAGACTCTAGTTTTAAGCCATAGTTGTCATTTTGCAGTATTGTGTATAAAATATGCACTTAGTCAAAAATATGAATTAGTTTTAAATATGTACTAGGTGTATATATGTGTTAGGTTTATTTATACCTGCTTAAGTCTAAATTGTAAGTCACTAGCTATAACTTTTAGTTGTAAGTCACTAGCTATAAGTCATAGATAAAAGACAGTAATTATAAGTCTCAGTAGATAATCCCTAGCTATAAGTCTTAGTTGTAAGTCAATAGTTATAAATCTTACTTATAAGCCGTTGGTAATAAATGCTAGCTCTAAGGTATTAACGTTAAGTGATTAGATTATATAAATTAATTGAAAAGCGCACTTGAGGTAATTTTCCCATGAAAACGTCGCTATAGAAGTAATCCAATTGTAATTATTGTTAATGACAAGGATTTATTTTCGTTTTCGAATGTCGAAACATGTTTTTGTATGTTTTAAAATAAAACTGTGGAGAACTCAACTTATTTTACTAATTGTAAGCTACATTTTGTCTTGTTTATTCATTCATCGAGAAACGTCAAATGTCAAATGTATGAAATGAAAAATGTGCTTGGCGGCATTATCAAATTATCAACACTTTATTGTCAACTCTCATTTTTAACACACTCGTTCGAAAGTATGAGATGTTGGTTTAGGTGTTAGTTTTTAAAACAAATGATCTGTGTTCATAATAAATACAATATTAACCTACCTATGTTAATTTTACGTTCACAGGTTTTACTTTTGGTGACTCAGATCGATCTTTCGAAAAGTTGGGAAGAACAGCCGTAAGAAAAGTATGCGATCTTTATTATATTTTAGTACATAAAACAGGCAATATTATTATTATTATTAGTATTATTATTATTATTATTATTATTATTATTATTATTATTATTAGTATTATTATTATTATTATTATTATTATTATTATTATTATTATTATTATATTATTATATTATTATTATTATTATTATTATTATTATTATTATTATTATTATTATTATTATTATTATTATTATTATTATTATTATTATTATTATTATTATTAATATTATTACTATTATTATTATTATTACCAATTATTATTATTATTACTACCCCACGCTTACTTAAGGTCACCAGATCTGGATGTTGAACGAGCGTACACGTTCCAACGCCGAAATGTGATTTTTGAGAGGAGTTGCAGGAGTCACGAGATGGGATCGACTAAGAAGGTCGATGATCCGGGAGGAGCTTAAGAGGATCGGCTGCGCGGCCTGTTTCATACGAAACTTAATTTTGGATTTCAGGCCAAAATACCCACCCAAACTGAACGATTTTTTTTAAATTAAAGGTATACAAAATATCTTGTACGGATTAGAAGTATTTTGTTTTTTTATGTGTTAAATTATGAAATATAGGCCATTAAAGACATCAATTTTTCATGATTTTAGAGGCAACTTCGGAAATTATTTGCGGGATGAGGGTAGTTTTGTTTAATTTGTCATATTTGCTATGTTAACATGATTATTGATTATCTAAAATATTTTTTTTTACATCCTAAAAAAACGTTTTTTCGGATCGATGTTTTAAATAATGTACCGCAAATTTGTGTTTTAACGTAAATTTGTCATTTTAAATTTAAATATAAGTCCATCATAATGCTGATTTTAATAATTTTGAATTTTATATTACATTATATTTTCACAGTAGAAGGGGTAATTTTTTTATCACCATTAACCCCCAAATAATTGCCAAAGTTGTCCCTAAAATCGTGAAAATTTTATATCTTTAATGGCCTATATTAAATAATTTAAAACATTAATAAATAAAATACTTCTAACCCGCACTAGATATTTGCTATGTCTTTTGATTAAAAAAAATCATTCGGTTTGTTTAAGAATTTTTGCCTTAAATCCAAAATTCAGTTTTGTATGAAACAGACCGCGCAGGCGTTCCCCTCAACATCGAACCACTATTACTCTTCATAGAAAAGTCGCAACTGAGGTAGCTTGGGGTCGTGTCAAAAATGCCGGACGGTCAAATTCCAGTGAAAAGTGAGTGTTATTCCAGAGGGAAGACGTCCGTCCAGTGGGCTGCCCAGATACACGTGGGAGAAATAACTACAGAGACTCTTCGAGGATCGGTTGGACCTACTATGGACGGATGCCGTAAACGTAGCACAGGACAGGGACGCTTGGAGGTGCCTTGTCGATGAGATGGGTCTCCGACCCGATTATGACAAGGGGAAGAAGATGTATGTATGTACGATTATTATTAATATTATACATGTGATATTCTCTAAATGCCCCCTTCTCCTCTCATCCGCTCTACATCTCCTTCAACGATCAAGACAACCTGTTATTAATCTAGTTCATCACGCTTACATCAGGCATGTATTATTTTACCAAACAAGCCTCAGGAATCTAATTTCTATTGCATTCGACTGACTTCCATCCTTCGTCTAATAGATCCATGCCTCAAGGTCATCAATCAGGGTTAGTACAAGAACTTCGTTGTAGACTGCAATTCTCATTTCCCTTGACAACTTTTTGTTTTAACATTTTTTTTAAATTTATCTAAATGCATCACAAGTGAACCCACAAACAAAAATCGATGCATTAATTAGCCACGGACCGGCAACCTGTTCCATCAGGGTATAACTGTATTCCGAGATGGCCGATATTTCAAAAACTCGGAGCCATTGATCTGCGGAGCGAGGTCAGCTATCATGCGGTTCTGTGATAGTAGTACAGTTGTACTGTGTGGTGCTTTGTCGTCACTTTGGTTGGACAGGGTTCTAAGTTCACATTACCTACTTCTGAGATATGAGGTGTCAAAGTTAGCAACGACGATTTCTCATAATCTATTTAACATTGTTAAATTTTGTAATTCAATTTTGTGTAAAGTGCTTTAGTTAAGCATAGTCTAAAAGCAAAAATTTAAATACGCCATATACTTACCGTTTTAGAATATACCTAAACAAGAAGATAAAACCATTTGCAACCAGCTAGGGTATAATTAATTTCATAAGGTTCTAACTATATTTGGAACCTTGTTCAAGAAGTTTGTTTCGTTTTTGTGGTAGAAATACGAATTATTGGAACAAAATAATGTAGAATGTTTTTAATAACATATAATTGTTATTGTGTAAATTACATAAAATGATGATAATGATCCCCAAATTCAAAAATTGTTAAATAGAATATGAGAAATTGTCTTTGCAAACTCTCATATCTCAAAACAAGGTAAGGTGAAGTTAGAACCCTATCCAACAAAAGTGACGAATTGGACTGCGCATAGAAACCGTCGGATACATATAATGTGACGATTGCACAAGGTTCTAAGTAATGTTTGACCCTTGTAAAGTAAATGGATATTTAAATCGCTTGTCATACAAGTATCTACGAAAATACTGCACGATGGCTTTGAAATTTATTTGCATTATAGAAATAAGCAATGAAATGGTTTTGCATTCAAAATGAACAATGCAATTTGTACTTTATTTGGATTATTTAATCCAAAAACTTTATTGCGTACACCACACTATAATATAATGTTGCGAACACATTAATGATAGATATGTACACGCCGATTGAATATATGCGAGTATATGACAAATTAAGTATAATGCTTTTATGTAAATGTTTTGTTGGTGATTATAATAAATAAAAAAAGTCATTTTTGCAAAATATGTCAGTTAGAACCCTACATAACCAAAGCAACGATGTGGCAGGCTGGCAGTATCTCCGAGAGTAAACACAACGGTGAACGGTGGACCACAACATAGCTATTGACTCACAGCGACTGTCAAGCCAGCCGCCAGCCGCCAGTTGTATCGGATCTGTCCTCAAGTCAGGTCCATTATCTTTCACAATTATACTTCTTCCTCAACATCAACAAATATCTTCTCTCGAGCAAATATGCAGAAATTATCGGTGTGTGTGTTTTACTTATTTGTGTGCTTCAGTTCGAGTTTTGCAGTAAGTTATTAATATAATATTATTGTGTATATCATTTGCATTGAATACTAGAAATCGTTTCACAATTCGATCTCGTTAGTTCAATAATTGAGTATGTTTTATTATGGCGATGCACGTTCTTTCGATCCATTTTTAACTCAGAACGCCTGTCACTAACGCAACATAAAATCCGTGAGCCCAGGTTATGTATTTGTAGTTATTTTTTTGGAACTCGTGCTCCACATGGCATCCTCCTGCTTTTTGATTATTTTTTTTTATTAATTTCTTTACAATTTTAACAATTTAAGGTAAGGTATAAATATTAGAAAAACACATATATATTACAGAATTTTTTTCATAGTCTTCCTTACTAGAAAATACTGTGCTGAGGCAAACTAGGTTTTGAATAAAGGGATTTCAGCGACTTCCATATTTCAACTTCAAGGTTTGGGTAGGGTATTCCAGTATTTTTTATGACGTTGTTTTAAGAATACTAGTAAGTTTTTCTTCTGTTAATTCCTTAAGCTAAGTTTTGCCAGGCTTAATGCAATTATTAATTGAATTACTTTGTTTGATACTAAGTGGGAGTTTATCGTTTAATTTTACAGATAAAAATTCAGAGTTTCTTTGTCCAAAAGTAGTATTGAACATAGGTATATTTAGCTTGCCTAGTTGCTTTGCTCTGGTATTGTGATCAGGAGGAGTCATAGCCATTTTGTTATTTTTAAATGATTAACTAGAACATTTTTGGCAAAAGATTTTCTGAAGCCAATATGATGGAAATTTTATGAAAAAAATTCTATAAATTGTTACCTACCGATTTTTGTCTTCCATCTACCGAATTTTTCATCTCCCATCGGTAGATCGATTTTCAATTTTAGCGACGTTGCATCACTAGTCGCAATTTGGTTCCTTGCCGTGCGGTTGTGTTTACCGTACACTTGGAGAAACATAAAATTGCGCCTGCTGTAGGCGCGTTAAAGTTAATGGACGAAAAAAACAATTTAAGCAGAAAAAAATCAATCATATGATTTTATTAAGGGAAAAAGAATGATTATTTATACATAATTTCTTCAAACGATTGACAACTTTGTGGCGTCATTATTAATTATATAATTAAAAATACACTTTTATTAAAATATATACATTATTCTACATGTTTCGATAGCAATTCTATCATCTTCAGGAATAAATAAATACTAAAAATAATTTCAAGTACAGACAAATGATAAAAATTAGAATTAAAAATTATATTTTATATATTTTTAAATTATTGTTATAATTTTTATCATTTGTCTGTACTTGAAATTATTTTTAAAATTCATTTATTCCTGAGGATGATAGCATTGCTATCGAAACATGTAGAAATATTTATATATTTTAATAAAAGTGGTGTATACAAAGCGTATTTTTAATTATATGATTATTTATACAATTGCCTGAGAATGGACATATCTTTATTCGAAAGCTTAAGAAAACGTAGGTCCCATGATCGAAAAAAACGACACCCATATTTTTTTCCCAGCTTAGTTTTCATCTGCGTCGCGATTTATTTGTTGGCATTTTGCTACCAGTTCAACAGGACTGGGTGGCTGGTACACACCCATGAGATATACAATTTATTACCTACAAAAGGATATAACGGAAATTTAAAAAAATGTTAAAAGAAAATTGTATAAAAAAAAACCTATATATATAGTGGGAAAAGATCTTAACTGAATTAAAAACCCTAACCAAGGAAAGAAAAAAGGACAAACATTTGGTTATAAACAATTTAATAAAGTCACTTTTTATATATACTGAATAAAATATATTTAATACACAGGGTCACCTCACATAGATGATTTCTACAAATTACATTTACGCAGTTAAATATAATCACTGAATGCATCACACATCACCCCACATGGATGTTTTCTACAAAGTATATTGACACATATAAACATAATCACTGAATGCATCACACATTACCCCACATGGATGTTTTCTACAAATTATATTGACACATATAAACATAATCACTGAATGCACCACACATCACCCCACTTGGATGTTTTCTACAAATTATATTAACACACTTAAACATAATCACTGAATGCATCACACATCACCCCACATGGATGTTTTCTACCAATTATATTGACGCAGTTAGACATAATCACTGAATGCATCACACATCACCCCACATGAATGATTTCTACAAATTATATTGACGCAGTTAAACATAATCAATGAATGCATCACACATCACTCCACATGGATGATTTCTACAAATTATTTTGACGCAGTTAAACATAATCAATGAATTCATCACACATCACCCCACATGGATGATTTCTACTTACAAAATACAGGGATCGATACTCTTCACAGCAATAGAAAAGGTAAAAACTTTTTTAAATAATTTAGAATCCTTAGAAATTGAGGAATCCCTTAACAATAATGGAGTACATTATTAACAACGAAAAAGACCAATCTTACAGCCCCATTCTAAATGTTCCTTTTCACCCCTCCCTCAATCTCTATCTCTTCCCCCACTCTTTTTTAATCCCTTGTATCGCCCCCACCCCCACCATGACACCTTATATAATTTCTGCCATAATTTTATAATATTGTTAAGTAAGTATTTATTTTGACCGGATGAAGGAACGGCTTTTCCGAAATCGGTCAGACTAAAAAATAAAAAGTGGTTGAACAAAGTTTTATTGTTTCATCAATTTTAAAGATAATATTTTATCTATAAATTATTACGCAAAATACTCGCTCACGTTTTTCTGTATGGTGTTTCGCCGTCAAAAAATTAACTAAAGAAGCAAGGATGCCAACCCTGATGTACGAGTATGGCAGTGAGGCATGGATCTGGTAGAGGAAGAATGAAAGTAGACTGAATGCCATAGTAATGAGATCTCTGAGGTAAATGTGTGCTAAGACTATGTATGATCGTATAAAAAATGTTGATCTTTGCAAGGTTGATGTAGGCGAAATGAATAATATTAAGAAAGGGACGCTTAGATGGCTTGTGCATGTACAGCGAATGAACGAAGAGAGGAGTGTAAGGAGAATATATGAAGCGAATGTGAATGGAAGAAGAAGCCGGGGACATTCAAGGAAGACGTGGCACGATCAAGTGAATCAATTACTTGAGTCGGGCCATGTCAGAAGTCGGAATAACAGAAGAGAATGTATGAGACGTTGTATGAAAGTGAATGAAGCAAGAAGTGTATGCCAAGATCGAGTTGTTTGGCGATCCGTCCTCTCTGCCTACTCCTGCGGGGTAACGGCGTGATGGTTAGTTAGTTAGTTAGTTAATACAAGATAATACCATATAATTATTTCAATTTCAATACACCAGTGACACAGTGAGCACACGAAAACATTAGTTCTACATAAATTAACAAAATCTAGTAAAATATATACTTTAAGCAGTGAAAACTTTAATAAAACGAGGCATAAATGAGCCACCAGTGAAATCTGTTTACGTCTAAATAAGAAACGTAACTATAAAGATTAATTAAAATAAAATAAAAGTGACAGTGTAAATATCTCGAAGATAAAATTGCTACCCACATTGTCTATTCTGCTGTCTCTATCATACCTTGCAGATTTTTTGTTATACTCGGAGCTATCAAACTTTCAGGGGAGCATAACTATTAATCTAAAAAAAAAAAAATTATTTTACAAACTCTTGTTTTCTTACAACCTTTTTATCAACACGGATATCGAAACATCCATAACAAATTCACAAAAAGCAGTTGCTGCATTTAATACCTGCTTAACGGATGTAGCAAACAATTTCAGTAAAGACCAAATTACAAAACTGACTCCAATTACAAGTCATTTCCTAATAGCCATTGGTAGAATGGCGCAAGCTGTATCTGCTAAAACAGCAAGTCCAGAGGGAGAATTACGGGCATATAAAGAAATCAAAATAAATATCCCAGCCCCGCAAAATAACCTTGACATTTGTGAGGCAATTTCTGAAATCAATGAACGCAGTGAAAGAGCTAAAAATATCATACTGTGTAATATACCCGAAAGCATTGAACAAACTGCAGCAAATAAACTAATCGATGACAAAAATACTGTCACTGCTGTAATCTCTACCCTAGACAATACCGCAAGTTATGATATGCTACGCGTTTACTGCATTGGGAAACTAAATGATGGAAAAGCCAGGTCGCTCAAAATAGAATTCACCAATCCCACGTCATTAAGAACACTACTAAGTAAACGTCATCTGTTAAAAAACAGCACTAGGATGTACCCCGATGCTACGCTTTTTCAACAAAAAACATCTGAAAAACTTAAGAGAAGAACTGGAAAACCGGAAGTCAAATGAAAACGATATTACTATAAAATCTATAAACGGAAATCCTAAAATTGTGCAAATTCCACCAAAAAACGATGTAAACTCAAGACATACTACCAGAACGCTCGGGGATTTCGTACAAAATTAGATGAACCACGATCTATCATATATTCACATCATTATGACGTATATGTGCTGACAGAAACCTGGCTCGACTGAGAAACAAAATCAACAGAACTCGGATTAAAAAACTACAAAATCTTTCGCCGTGACAGAAACTCCTATATCCAGCTCTGAAACAAGGGGAGGCGGAGTACTAATTGCAATAAAGTAGAAACTAACATCAAGAAAACTCAAAACTAAAAACAACACACTAGAACAACTATTCATACAAATTGATACCACTGTAGAAAAAATAATAATTGTAAAACTTTGTACACACCACCACTCTCTGATGCCGAAAACTACCGAAGTCACAGTGAAGATGTAGAATATTTACTCTATAAATACCCCAACTCTAAAATTATTATTCTCGGGGATTACAACCTCCCTAACCTAAAATGGAATTCAAGTGATAGTGGTTTCATTCTAAATAAAAGCGAAAATGATCGTGCACGCGAGATCTTAGATATGACAAATTTTTAAAATCTTTTCCAGCATAACTTTACATATAACACAAATGATCGTCTACTAGATCTAGCTATATCTAACTATTCTAACTTGTCAATTGAAAAATGTAATGATCCAATCTTACCGCTTGATAACTATCACCCCCCTCTTTATATTAATTTAAATGTATGTTATGTCAAACCAAAACCCGTTGAAAAAACTCTAAACTATAAAAAAGCAGATTTTGATTCTATAAATTACCATCTTTCTCAGATCAACTGGTCTTTTTTGTCAGATATGAACACTGATAAGTCTTTAGAAAACTTATATTCAATAATTTCTAGCACCATCAACTCATATGTACCACTATATATTCCAAAAACCATAAATATCCAACTTGGTTTTCATCAAATTTAATAGCCTCATTACAACAACAAAAAAACTTCACAAAAAATTCAAAGAAACTCACTCAAAAATGGACTATTCAAATTTCAGTGAATCTAGAAAAAAATGCAAACAGCTCTCTAAAATCTGTTACAAATCATATATTAATTATATCGAGAACACAGCTTTAAAATCAAACAATCTCTGGAATTTTCTTAAAAAAATAAACAATGACAGTACTGACTATCGACCAGAAATGCATATGGATGATAAATACGCCAACTGTACACAAAATACTGTAAATCTTTTCTCACATTTATTCAAAAATGTATATGATGAAGAAACACCAGAAGAAAATATACCATCATACACTTTTAAAAAAACCTCACATTTAACCAATTGCTTCATCATGTAAGAATCTGTTAAAAGGAAATTATGTTCCTTAGATATAAACAAATCTGCAGGCTCGGACACCATTCCGCCAATTTTCCTAAAAAAATGCTCCTCTGTATTGTCTAAGCCACTGAGCATTCTCTTTAACAATCTCCTATCGTCTGGATATTTTCCCATGTACTGGAAATCCAGCTTTATTATCCCTATATTTAAAAAAGGTGACGAGACTGACATTCCAAACTATCGACCAATATGCATACAAATCTTTGAATCCCTGGTTCTGGATGAAATATATCCCACACTAATAGAAGTAATAAATGACCAACAACATGGCTTCATCAAAGGTAGATCAACTACAACAAATTTATTACTTTTCCAAAACTATGTATTGGAGGCATTTGCAAAAAATAAACAAGTTGACTGTATATTCACTGATTTCTCGAAGGCTTTTGATAAAGTATCTCACAAAGTACTGATCCGGAAACTTCATGCCTTGGGAATTGGAGGAAATATTTTAAAGTGGTTAAGTAGTTACTCATCAGATAGAACCTTGTTTGTTAAAATAAAATCTTTTATATCCAAATCGTTTTCCGCTACTAGTGGCGTCCCGCAAGGTAGTCACCTTGGTCCGGTTTTAATTCTTGTCTTTATAAACGACATAGTCAACGGCTTTAAAGATGTCAAAGTTTTGCTATTCGCCGACGATATTAAATTATATAGAGAAATAACTGATTCAAAATACTGTCAAATTCTTCAGTTTAATATTGACATGCTAAATAACTGGTGCTCACAAAACAATTTATATCTAAATGTTGAAAAATGTAAAACTCTAACCTTTTCCAGAAAAAAATACATCTCTCTTTTTTGACTATTCAATAAATCAAATAAATCTACAAAGAGTTACAGAAATGAGAGATCTCGGCATTATAATGGTTGAGAAACTAAATTTCACTGCTCACATTCAACAAATTGTAAATAAAGGTATGAAAACTTTAGGATTTATATTAAGAACAATAAAAAAATTTCAAAAGTTACAAGTAATAATTTTTTTTTTTCGAAGGAAGCAAACACTTTGGGGTGTGACATTATATATTAAATGAAAAAAACACAATTTGTAAAACACCACTTTTATTGAATTAATAACGATCGCCAACCAGGTTTCGCTTCACCGAACCTTCGTGAGGGTTTATTATTAACTAAAGATAATTAGATACAGGCACATATACACATACACATAAGCAAATAAAACAATAAGTGAAAGAGATACAAAATGAAAGAAAGAGACACATATAGAGTGGTAGGGGACACATTATTTAGGAAGGATAAGTGGGGGGGGGGGGGAGAGGAACAACTGAGATTACCGGAATAAATTAAGTATGGGACTATTGGTTAAATTAATTTGGTAATTAATAATGTTTAAATTATTATTAACGGCATTTTGATCTCGAGGGCTTCTAATTATTGTTAACTACAAATTTTTACATTATGTACTTATTTGTTATTAATGTCAGTATGGACTTGGTGGATATTGCACTGGTTATTTTTTATTTTTTCTGTTACTGTGTATTTTTAGTTTTTGGTGCAGTTTTTTTTTTCTTTCTTTTCTTTTTTAGTTTTGGTGCAGTTTTTTCCTTTTTCAAATGTAACTTAACTGCTTTTCATGTGTAACTTAGCTTTTGTGCAAGTTTTCTATTTTTTATTTTTCTTATGTGATTTTAAAAGTATGTATCTGTATAAAAAAACCCTATGAGCGTTTAAAAAATAAATAAATACTGTAATGTGTTTTGCACCTGTGTGACTATTATAAATATGAAAAAGCCCATATAGGGCGTATATAATATAATAAAAATAAATAAAAAAAAACAATATAATACAATAATAATGTACATATAACGATATGCAGAAGATTATGAAATTCGTCATAAATATTGTCTGGAATAATGGTTACCGCTTACAAAAACTATTCCTTAGTCCATAACTACTTTATATTTGATCTTCTTGGTGATAAATGTACTTTACACGAAGTGAGAAGTAATTTCGTAAGGGAAGTGTCCGTCTCACTGCCCCTCTCCCAAATAAAACCGATCCTTTATTATTACTAGGAAGTAATTCAGAATGGATTACCTATTTATGATAATGTAAACTGTAAACAGCAGAAAATGTTTGATTCATAATATTACTTTCGCCTGACCTTTGAAACATACACAACTACACAATGCATTTAAGAGAAAATGTTTATTCATACAAATATTTCATTTTCGCCGACAACCGATATTCTTATGATAAAGTGGCAGTTTCTATTTGCGATTCGTCACAGCTGCGATAGTTTTCTAATATACAGAGCAGTGGCGGTTCGTGGTCTTTTTAAGGCTATGCAAAACAGAATTTCTATGGATGTATTACAAATATCCTTTAAAAACTGGAGTATTTATGTACTTAAAAAATTTTTTATTTTTATTTTTGAAGATAATCTCTAATCAGTCAATGAGCTAAAAATGTAATTATATGAAATTCCCTCGATAGAAAAAATCGTAAACCATTACTCCGAAAATTGAATCTTAAATATGTCGTGTTTTGTTAATATTTTTAGAATTGTCACTTACGCCCATTTATTCTAAACGCTCTTCACATTGGCGCGCTCTTTCTATCTTTCGAATGATCATATCTGCCTTTCAACAGTCGGGATTCAGAGCCGATGCTAGACAGACCTTTTGCCTAAATCTAAATTCTAGGAGATTAATGCGGGACCTTAACTTGGGGTTTAATCAGAAATTCGCCAGAACAAATTTAGTCATTGATAGAATCATCGAATATAGCGGCAATCACATAATTTAAATAAAGTTGGTGGAAGGGGTAAAATAACTAGCGACTTAAGGGGAACTGCTGCGGTGACTGTTTCATACAAAACTGAATTTTGGATTGGAGGCTAAAATACCGCTCCAAACTGAATGATCTGTTTCTTTAATTAAAGATTTAGTAAATATCTAGTGCGGATGATAAGTATTTTATTTATTTTTGTTTTAATTTTTTAAGTATGTGCCATGAAAAAAAATCATTTTTCATAATTTTAGAGGCAGCTTAGAAAATTAATTGCGGGTTTATGGTACTTTTTAAAAAATATGTCACATTTGCTATCTAAGTATGATTACATACATAAAAATAAAACATAAAAAAAGAGGTTTTTTCGGGTCGATATTTTAAATTCTGTATGTCAAATTTGTGTTCCACCGTAAAATTTTATTTTTTATTTAATTTAAAGTCCACCATAATGCTTATTTTAATATTTTAAAAATAAAATTAATTTTATATTTCATTATATTTTCAAAGTAGATGGGTTAAATTTTTTTTTTAAATCATCGTTAGCCCATAAATAATTGTTAAAGATGCCACTAAAATCGCGAAAAATAAATTCCTTAAGGTAAAACAAAAATAAATAAAATACTTCTCATCCTTACTAGATATTTACTAAACCTTAAATTAAAATGAATAGATTATTCAGTTTGGAAGGGTGTTTTGGCCTCCAATCCAAAATTCAGTTATGTATGAAACAGGCCCCGCAGTCGTTCCCCTTAAGAAGAACGGCTGCGCAGCCTGTTTCATACATAACTTAATTTTGGATTTGAGGCCAAAATAGCCATCCAAACTGAATTATGTATTTTTCAATTAAAGGTTTAGTAAATGCTGTATCGGACGCCCGTTCACGAGAAGTTTTCATGAATATCATTTAAAATTGACATATTATTTAGCATTATTTGTTTGTATACACGTTTTGTTATGAGAATCAGCTGGTCGAATTAAATTAATGTTTCAGAATTTCAGATCTGGCAAGGCGACCACGCTCCGTTTGAGCGATGGAAATGAGATTCCCGTTCTGGGCCTCGGGACAGCTGTGGTGAGTACAAAAAATACTGACATGTGAACCAATGAAAATCTTTTTAAACAATAAAAATTAACAACGGACACTTATTACCGACGTCATCCATTCTACCGCAGATATTATTTGTTTGTGTTTAGACGACAAAACGACTAGAACGTATTATTACATTAACTAACTAACTAGCTAACTAAAAGATCATGGTATTTCTCCACAGTGGTAGGCAGAGAGTACGGACACTCATTATCGACGTCAGCCATTCTACCGCAGACATTATTTGTATTATTACATTAACTAACTAACTAAAGCATCATGGTAGTAATAATGTTCACGAATTTATTAAATTAAAAATATTAAATTATTCGTGAATATTATTGAACCCATTTCTAAGCGCATGTTAATCGGTCGGCATCTTACAGTATTAATGCCCTAGAGTCCTATGTTAATCTCCCTGTAGACGCAAGGAGTAGAAATGGTAATTTCCACTCATATGCAAAAGAGCCTGCAATTCAATTCGTATCACGATGAACATACTGTGTCCTTTTTGTTTTCAAAACTGTTCTGGTTTATCAGCGAGGCTTTTAATCTGCTAGTTCAGATAAAAGTCAAAATATACTCCTAAATACAGTAATCAAACAAGTAGGTAATAAAAAGTTATCTATGCATTATGCAGATATTTAAAAAAAATGTGTAATATTATTTTTCATACAATTAGAATTTACACCCGATCAGATACTGCAGGTAACTTGTCAACAGGAGTTTAGTTCAACAATTTTATATAATGAAACAGTAAATAAAAATAATTATACAAATAGTACCGCAATAATAGAATAATATATGCAATGTACAGAAGTTGAAAAAAAACATTTTAATGAAATGAAAATATTACAACAGTTTTGTTATAGTGATAATAGACTCTTAATATGATAGTAGAACTTAAATATGATTTAGGATATCCGCAGATATCTGGAGAATCCATCAAGGAGACCATCACTTTTGCTAAGAAAGACCAGAATAGCGTCAATATAATAATAATAATAATAATTGGATTACTTCTATAGCGCCGTTTTCGTGGGAAAATCACCCCTAGGGCGCGATATCAACGAGTTATGTAAAGGAGACAATTTTACTCGTATTTGTTAATCACAATAATATTAATTAATTATTAATAAATAATATGTTATTATTGTAATTAATATAATCAATTTTTCTTTATGTTTATAATTTGTCTATTGTGATCTAATTTTTATCATTTGTCTATACTTGACATTATTATGTTTAGTATGACTCCTGATGAAGAAAACATCACTTTCGAGATGATCTTTATATTAATGAAGTGGTGAAAACAAAGTATACTATTTAATTCATTTATAAATATTATTAATATTATACATGCTAGTATACATAAACTGATATTATACATGCTGGTATACGTAAGCCGATATTATACTCGTACATGCAAGTATACATACACTGATATTATACATGCTAGTATACATACACTGATATTATACATGCTAGTATACATAAACTGATATTATACATGCTAGTATACATACACTGATATTATACATGCTAGTATACATAAACTGATATTATACGTGCCAGTATACATAAACCGATATTATACATGCTAGTATACATAAACCGATATTATACTCGTACATGCTAGTATACATACACTGATATTATACATGCTAGTATACATAAACTGATATTATACGTGCCAGTATACATAAACTGATATTATACATGCTTGTATACATACACTGATATTATACATGCTAGTATGCATAAACCGATATTATACGTGCCAGTATGCATAAACTGATATTATACATGCTAGTATACATAAACTGATATTATACATGCTAGTATACATAAACTGATATTATACATGCTAGTATACATAAACTGATATTATACATGCTAGTATACATAAACTGATATTATACGTGCCAGTATACATAAACTGATATTATACATGCTAAAACCGATAGTAATAGTATTTTACATAAACCAATATTGCTTACTTTGATTACAACGTCTTTATAAATAAAGTTATTATTTTCACCAGGTAATAAAAACCCGGATATTACCACGTTTTCTTTTATAAAGGTGTATTCTATTGACAAATTTAATAAATAATTGTAAATAAAAATAAACCTTTAATGTAATGAAATAAAGAATATTATTTAATGTACCATTATGGAATGTAAAAGCAATCTCAAATTACTGTTGAGAGAGACTGTGAAACGTTATAGTTTTCTAAACCCAGTTCTATGTAAATATACAGTATGCGTCTAACGCCATTTACCCCAAGGATACGAATAGGTAGCTCTGGCCGCGGAACTTTATTTTCTTAGAAAATTAATGTTTTATTGACATGCATACATCGTCTCTGAATCATCTGATTCACTCGAATATACTATGTCCTGCATGTCATATTTAAATAACATAAGATTTTGCTCCACTCCTTTCTCTTCTATTCACTCAATTCAGTCGAAATCACCGCAATAGTGAACGCATCAAGGTTAATAAAAGGATTAACGTAGAGATATCTACAAACCGTAAAATATATCATAATAAAATATTTTACAAATCGACCGATTAAAATGTACCTGGTTACCCGCAGTTCAAGCAACCACGGGACAAAAGCTGATATAAAACGCATTTTAGCAAACAAGACGGAAATCACCGTAAGAAACTATACCAGAAAAAACATCTTGTTTAATAAAAGCTGACACAATAGACCAATTATTCTCTTTTAAATGACGTAGATTCAGTAAACAAACACAATGTAATCGGTCTTCCAGAAGGTAATAAACCAACCCGAAAGTAGTTTTAAATATAATTGTAAAGCCATTCCGTCAGCAATAAAACAAATTTCTCAGTCATAAATGTAAAATACTAAAATAGGACACACTCATAACGTAGATGATATACTCGTATATAAATATATATATAAAAATCCCTCTATCATTACTGCCTCTTCTAATAGACAACTTTCATTCAATCGTGCGTCCGGCAGTCATTCTGCGTCCGGAATACGGACGCAGAATTAAAATTATATATTTTTAAGTTTTTTCCACTCCTATACCCCCATATTGTCTAAAAACGAAAGTGAGTCAGACGCAGTTATGGTACCCAGATAAAACCGAATATTCAATTTTAGTTCGGCGTTTAGTCTCCGGACGGCGCTGCCGTCGATGAGAGTATATTTTTTATTGTATATTTAGTTTCATTGTACCGCGTATCGCAACTCCTACATTTGGCAACGTCGTTTGTCAAGCAGTTCCCAGAACGGCTACAGATGATCAACCATAAATCATAATATTGGAACGCACGACATTTGACCGAATAATTTACGAGAGTTTATTGTTTGTGTATCATAAACAGGCTGTTTTGAAAACAAAATGAAGAAAAGTTTATTGCAGATTAAACTTACTTTTTATTTTATTTTCATTATCAATATTTTATGTTACGATAATGGTTTATGAGATGAATTCTTGCATTATCAATTAGAAACAATGTTTTTAAATATTCTATGTGCAATGGATTTTACATATCATTTTCGTCAATTACGTGATAATAGTAGGTACGATGATAATAGGTATTTTGCAGATTAATAACGTATTTAATTTTATTGTATAATCTCGTGTTTAGTATTATTTCTCGTATATTTGGACCGGTCCGTTCGTCCCACGAATTTCGTTTTATATTAATCGTATTCCAATACTATTTAGTAATACTAAGTTTTGGTAACCTTCTTATAGATTTCTTGTATACCATTCCGTATTATTTTTGGCGTGGAAGATTACTTTATATAGTTTAGAAAATTTCGTGAAAACTGCTCCGAAATATTTCACAGTGCCAATCTGAACCACATCTTTGTAACCTCGGGGTTCATTTTATTTTCAAACCATTTGAATTTGATCGACTTGTTCATACCTCTCGCTTTTCAGTAAGGCAGACATTAAAGTTGAGAGATATTGCAAGTAAAAAAAATCAGGAAATACTTTGTTTACGTCAGTTAATGGTTCAACCCCGGGCTTTGGTGTACCTACGGTGGGTGGCCATCGCTCTAGGACCACACATTTTTTTAGAATTCTTTGTTTTATTTTTTTAATTAATAGTTTCAAATTCACATCTGAATAATTTTATTTATTTTTATACGATGAGTGAGTTCTATTCATAGTATTGAAATGTTTATTATTTGGCCATTTTGGAAAGCAAGATCTTATAGAAAAGGTTGTCAAAATCTAACATCATTGTATGAATCTAACATTGTATAACAGTGAATGAAGCAAGAAGTGGATGCCGAAATCGAGTTGTTTGGCGGTCCGTCAATCACTCGATTTTACAATAATATTAACAAGCAATTAAGTGCGTACCTCTCCACCCATAATAGTATTATGTTAATTAATTCATTTCTACTGCAGGCCATTAAAAAAAATAGAGTGATGACATAATTGAAATTAAACAACATAATTTCCTTCGTGCGTTCATCCGGTCGTGAACTTATTAAAATACAATCGTATATTGTTCATACACAACCTTTATAATAATATTAAATAGTGATAAGAAAACTTCGACAAATAAATACCTACAAAATAACAAATGAAATCAAAGGTTTCAAATTATGATCAAATTCAAGGAATAATAAAAAATAAAAAATTTTAAAGTATAAAAACATTATCATATTTTATAGACAAATGATGAACACAGAACACAATATTGTAAGAAGAGACACATTATAAACATAAACAAAAATATATTAAAGTAGGTTAATCAATAATATCAATGTAAAATTATTATAAAACAGTGAATAACAAATTTATATTAGAAATTAAAAAGGTATTATTTTTATTATTAATATTAATATGAAAATAAATTCATGCTATTTAAAAAAGCATATATGATTATTAATCATATTTAATTGATTATTAACGTTTTTTCTAATTTCTAAAATTTGTATAATTGTAAACCGCTTTTATTTGTACGTAAAATTTTGAAAACTTTATTTATATCAAAAGAATGATTGGTTTCCAAAATGTGATTGGCTAATTCAAAATAATAATTATTATTTAAACACTTTAAATAACTTAACTCTAATATTAAAATTTCTTGAAGTCTTCCTATGTAAAAAAAGTTGCAATCGTTAGAAACTAATTTGTATACCCCCGATTTATTTAAAATATTATTTTTATACTTGTTATTTAAAACATTTAAAGAAAATTATTATTAGTATAAAAAGCTGACTGGATATTATTTGGATTAATTAGTAAATTTGAAGTACTATTATTTAAAACAATATTTTTCTCCGCTGTTTACTAACATCAGTTATTTGTCGATATAAGTAAGATTTACTAAACTTTTTATTACGTTTTTTGTTTAATATATTATCTAATAATTTCGTACTATAACAGTTGTTTATTGCAATCTGTTTAATTATATTTAATTATTTGTTAAAAATATTATTTGATAGAGGAACATTAATTAATTAATCTACTGAGTATGGAATGAAAAGCTGATAATTTTTGAGCAAAGGGATGATTAGAAGTATTATGTATAACGATGTCTGCATGAGTATCTTTCGAAATATGTTGATATATATGTATTAATAAAGTTGTGATTACGAAGTAATTTTTGATTGTTTTTTAATATTAATTTGTTGTTAGGAATAATAATAAATTTGAATCACCTTCGCTGGATGCAACGGGCAAAGCGCTATAATATTATGACTACTAAAATTGTTACCCCCATAAATAAGAATTCGTTAGGTATGCTTCCTAAGTGGTTGATAATTAGATCAGACTAAAAAATCATCTATATCGAAGGAAGCAATCACTTTGTGGCTTAACATAATTTTTATTTTTTTTTTTACATGAATACCGCAGAAGAGTCCCAACTGCTCCCAACCGTCTGGAGCCAGTGAGACTATGGCATTCCCAATTGGGGAATGTTGTGAGGCTGAAGGTATTGGGGAGGGGAAGGAGAAGGGGAAGGGGAAGGGGGAGGTGGGGATATACCTGGCTATTCAGATCTGGTCACCAAAGACGGCTAAAAGCCATTTCAAGCAACGTTTCAATTCTGAATGGTGGTCTTTCACCAGGGCGATACTGAGAGTATCTTCCACTCTGGAACGTGCGCAAATATACTATATATTATTTTTAAATTAATTAATTGTGAAACAACACAAATTAATTAAATAAAAATTACTTGCGCACGCCGGGATTTGAACCCGCGACCTTCGGATTCGTAGTCGAGAGCCTTACCCCTCTACAATGGAGGCCGTCAATTTATTTGAAAAATATTTCTGTTTTAAGCCTCTTTGTTTTATTTATATATAGTTCTGCATTCGACCGGTTTCGGATGGACTCAACCTTCTTCAGGAATACCTACTCGTACACATATAAACCGTTTATATGTGTAAATAGAATAAAGTGGCTTAAAACAAAAACATTTGCAATTTAAATTTAAAAAATCATCATTATTTTCAGGGACGCGGGGATCCCAATGAGGTGAAAGAAGCTGTGGAAGTAGCAATAGCGGCGGGATATAGACACTTGGACACTGCGGCACTGTACAGGACGGAGAAACAGGTGGGCCAGGCGGTGAAAACCAAGATAAGAGATGGAACCATTCGAAGGGAAGATGTCTTCATCACCACTAAGGTAAAGTAATTTAGGAGAGTAGCAACCAACGAACTTTATCAACCAAAAGCGAGCAATGCAAAATATAGCAATATAAAGAAAAACAAGCGGTAGAGAATTTACTAAATTTTATCATTACTGTTCGAGATGCTGGCATAATCTTAATTTGGGAGGCGGGTATGGGTACCGCCGCCCGGGAACCATTTTTTTGGATGACCAACACCTCTGCCATAGGTCACCCCTAGTGGTTCGCTACGTTTATTGACTTAGCAGGGGTGCACGGATTCATGGAGTAAGGTCTGTCCAGGTCTTGGCTGCGGGTGTCTTGGCCCACCTACTGCGTGGTGAATCGAATCGGGAGACTGGTTGAGGGAGACCCTTTACAACTGGCTACCGTCGTCCAAGCTGCTCGATAGTACAGGGGCCCAACCCTCAGGCTCACTACTGAGGGTGGGCTGCCCCACCAGCGAGTGTAAAAATCCCGCCGCTGTTGCTGTGCCGATTCGTGACTCAGCAGTAGCGTTTGAGGCGCATTGAGAGCCCTTCCCAGCCGGACTCTCCCGACCCATTGCCTTGCACCGCAGTGGGTGGGATGGATTCACACGTCCGTTAGTCCTGGATACCCTGACCCCCAGCTTCCTACCTACCATGTATACCTAATCTATCCCTTACTTTCCTTTTTCCTCTAAAACCCCCAACAATAACATTAAAATAAACATGCAATTAAAAAACATAAATAGCAGAAATTTCAATACAACGGCGACTAGTAGGCGTCCCCGGTGCAGACCAAAAATGTTGATGAATTTTACCAACATTCGAGGTCTGCACAAAAATTTAAATTCTGTCTACCATCACCTTCAATCTCAACGCCCTAACCTTCTATTCCTCTCTGAAACGCAGATAGCTGAGCCTCCTCCTATCTGGATTACCTGGGCTTCACCCTCGGAGACAAGTTCACACCAAAAGGAGGTGTTTGCTTCTATAGCCGAGCTGACGTCAACTGTGAGCGACTGTTGAGTCTGGAAAATTCCAGATTTGACGTAATGTATGTAATTATACCGCTCACCAAACCTCAGCGAATCAGACACACCCGAGCTATTTAAACATTTGAGCGAAACTATTGATGACCTCTTACCCCGCTACCCTTCGGCCGAGTTTGTTGTCCTGGGGGACTTCAATGTTCATAATGAACCGTAGTTGAATGTTGAACGAACTCAGCTGGCCGACAGGCGGAATTATTTGCCCTTTACCATGGGTTGAAGAAACTGGTTCAGGAGCCTACGAGGATTCCTGATGTCCAGACTAAGCGCTCCAATCTGTTAGACCTATATTTAAATACCGAGCCACGTGGTTATGGGATAAATGTCACAGCGCCTTTAAGATCGTCTGAACATTGCCTGATGACGACATCAATCCTTCAAGACCGCCAATCGAGAGGCTGAAGAGAAAAATGTTGCACTATAGGTGAGCAGATTTGTTCGGTCTGCGGGCTCATTTTAATGCTTTCCCATGGTTAGCTATTTGTTTTCAGACTTCGGATCCCTCCAGATGTGCCCAAGAAATTTATGAAGTCATCACATCTGCGATGGATGGATTCATTCAATCAACCGTTAAAGAAACTGGTGTAGGTTCAAAGCCGTGGTTCAGTCGACAATGCTCTGAAGCAGTTCGATGAAAAAACACGGCTTACCGAGCCTACAACACATCTCGAACGTCAGAAAACAGATCAGCATATAACAAATTGGCAAAGGAAAGTAAGAGCATCATCAATAGGTCAAAAATTGAGCATGACTTCTGGACGCTAGCGAGCTCCATAGGTCGCAATTTTTGCAAATCCAGTCTGCCGCCTCTTACCAGACTTGATGGTTCACTAGCAAACACCGTCACCGAAAAGGCCAACCTTTTAGGGAAAATGTTCGCAGAAAACTCGGCCCTCGATGACCGGGGTGCCATCACGCCGTCGGTTCCTCACTGCGGTTTCTATGTGAAAAATCTGAGGATCCGGCAGTGGGATGTACTCCATGTCTTACGGAGGCTAGATGTTAATAAAGCTAGTGGGCCTGACGGAATACCTGCCCTGGTATTGAAGAGGTGTGCTACAGAAATTGCTCCAGTTTTGTCAAAGCTCTTTAAAAAGTCCCCGAAATGCGAGAAGATCACCGCTCGTGCGGTGATCTTCTCGCCTATGTGACGCATGTTTATTAGCGGTGCCTGGAACATTATGGTGAGATTCAAACGGTCTCATTGGACATTTCTAAGGCCTTTGACCGGGTTTGACACCGAGGACTTATCAACAAACTGTTTGACTGACTTGTTTTTGTTGCACATCAATGACCTCTTGACATGTGCACCAATCCATTGTTACGCGGATGACAGTACAATCCATGATAGCTTTTTGTTTGACAAGCCCCCAAAGGGCACACAAACTCCAATGGCTCGGAGGGCTTTGAAGCGGATAATGGACGATTACCTCGAGAGGGTCTCCTGTTGGGGTAAGAATAACCTCGTCGAATTTAATGTCTCAAAAACCCAATTATGTCTGATTCCGTCTAAAAGGGATCAAAATGACAATCTAGTCTCCTTTAATGGAAGCAATCTTCTCAACAAGCCTTCCATTGATATGCTTAGTGTAACCTTAAGTGACCAGCTCAGGTTTGGGTGCTCCATCGAAGCCAGAGTAAAGTTAGCCTCTCAGAAGCTGGGCGTATTGCACAAAGCCCGCAGATACTTTAATAGTACACAACTGCTGACCCTGTACAAATCGCAAGTGCGCCCCACTGTAGAATTTGGCAGCCACCTCTGGTCGGAAGTCCCAAAATATCTGAAAAAAACCCTCGACTCTGTGCAGAAACGGGCGGTCTGTTTGATAGATTCGCCGATCTTAACAAACGGATTGCAATCTTTGGAGCACATACGTCAGGTGGGAATGCTGTCCTTGTTTTACCGGTATTTTAATGGAAGATGCTCTGAGGAACTAGCGTCATTGATCACTTCGGCACCGATCAATATTCGGGAAACACGCCAAACGCGTGCCCAACATTTGCACACAATAGACATTTGTCACATGAGAACGGGTCGCTTTCTCGCACTCACTCCATCCTACAACTATCCTATTCCTATCCTCTGAAAGACCCTCCACACAGCATCCCCAAAGATGATATAGGCCTTGAGGGAAAATATTTCCTTTAGGGTCTCCTGTGTGGAGTTACCATAAAAAATTAAAATAACGATCACCGTATTAGATTTTTTATGGTGAATACATCGCCTCTTTGGAGAACGTCGTGAGATGGAAGGAAATGGGAGACAGGAGAGTTAAGAAAATATGGAAAGTACCTACCTGGCTAGTCTACCTGGAGATTCCCTAAAGCAGTGGTCGCCAAACTCATTAGCCAAATATACAAATTTCCTAAGCTAAAAACTGTACTGTTTATTAACTTAATGAACTTTACAGATGTTTATATATATCTTGATTTTTAATTTTTGTGGTTTTTTTAGGGTTGTTCCTATATTATTATTGATTCTAAAAGCTATACATAAATTACATTTTTTAAATTTCTTTTGCAATTTTTACGATGTAAAAACCCAATTCTGAAAATTAAAATTAAATACAGGGAAAACACATTATAAATGTAAAAACCACACAGAATACAGAAACTTATTTATTTTCCAACTAAATCGGTTTTATTGATAATAAATCATTATTTTTAAAAACCCGTCCAAATTAGAATTTGGTCGGAGTAAATAAAGTGAAATAAATAAGTCGGCACAATCTGGATTAACCGCCATTTTAAAATGGCCTTAAACTCCGAAACAGCTGTCACAATAATAAAAACTGAAAATTCTTGCAAAACTTAATTAAATTAAGTAACATTATTAAATTTGATTAGCATTAAATTTTTATAAAATAAAAAATAAATTCAAAAATCTTATTTATTGTTAAAAATTAAATTGCGAGTAAGATATCCATAAAATTAATCCATGACAATGACTGACAAACACATAATGTGAACAATGGCTTTGCATCTCAAGTCAGGTTTGTATGCAGTTGTTTTTAATTTTAGGCGCGATTCCAGATTCTCATCAATTATACAATTTCTTATTCTACTCTTGATAAGATGAACATGTAGAACCGATTGGGAAAAGAATAGCAAACGCTAAGTTTTTCAACTGGTTATATGGTTCAGGAATACTATTTCAGGTGTTAAAAATCACCATTTCTTCCTTCTCCGGGTCTTTCAAAGCAGACAACATATGCTGTGCACTAAGTTCACATTTCTTTTTCTCCAATATTTCCATATCAGCACAAAGACATTCAAATTCAGAGTTCAATATATATTTTTTTTAATCCAGTAATTGCGTTTCAAAAATGCCAATGTCAACATTAAAGGGAGAAAATTTTAAATTATATTACAGTAGCATTAAGAGTTTTTTTTAAAAGAGGCTAACATATCGTCATTTCGTAATTATTCATTTACATATTTTGTTGAAAATGTGACATTGGATCCCGTTGTAAAAATGGTTCAAGGCATATCTCTTTAAATTCCATGATCTGTGGGACCAACCGATCAGACGAACAGGGTGTCGGTCGCATACATTTATGGCCAAGCCGCACTCAAGGGGCCAAATAACCGTTTGCCGACCACCGCCCTAAGGCAACGTTTCTCCTTTGATTCAGGGGGCATAGAAAGTGTAGTCGTTTTTAAACAACCGTTTTAATTATCGCTTTTGGGAACCGAAATGGGTAAACAAAGTCACACAATTGACGGGTTTTTGCACGTTAAAAACTACTTTATCCAGCATTTAACATATTGAATATTTGACTTCAGCTATGGAATAACCGACACGGGCAGGATAATGTGTTGCCCGCCCTGCGCGAGTCCCTGGAGAACCTCGGGTTGGACTTCGTAGACCTTTACCTCATCCACTGGCCAGTCAGTGTGGACGTAAGTACTTTTTATAAAAAAAAATGCAATTAGATTTATTACATCTTCATCCAAATCATTTATTTAACTGACTTCAGTAGGTATCTACATATTGTCATGTTGCCGTTAAAGCGCTCATCCAATGTGCATTCCTTTGATCATATATATATTTTTGTAATAACCTGCTGTCTTTACTCCACGTATTTGTTTTAAATCGAACCAGTGTTAACCATGCTATTGTCTCTTCAAACTGCTGCATGTTAAATAACGAAGATATTTTTCCAGTGAATTGCTTTGTTCCTCCAGAAAACACCCTAATCCCCCGGCTCCCACTCCAAGACCTAAATATTCATATGTGTCGGACATTATCTTATTATTATTTATCTTAGTTTAGTCTTAATGTAGTCCTGATGAACGAAGGGTACTTCTGAAACCGGTTGATTAATATATGAAATTAAAGTGGTACAAAACAAATGCATGCGTTTATATTACAATTATGGCAAACCACAAAGTAAATTGTTCTTGCGAATATGGAAATTAGTTTGGATTGTTTTAGTCTTTGAATATTTATAATATAGAGTCTTTATTAGAGATGTCCTCAATTTTCGGAACTCGAAATATTTTGAACAATTTTGCTGGTTGCTGATGGGAATGTAGATGGTTTTTTCAGTATTAATAATTAACCTTTGTACCGCCTTTACAGGACTTACAATTTTTTCGTATGCACCTACCCATCCAATAATTCCATACTGAATGAATGAGTGGAATAAAGCGTAAGATGCTATTTTAAATTATCTAAAAATTAAGAATATTTCTTATTCTAATAAATATATAAATACATTTCCGAATGCACTTAACAAGTTCAAATATATGTCTGTTCCATTTCATGTGTTGGTGTACAATTTCTCCGAAGTACTTTATTTCAGTCGTATGGTTTTAAATTGTGTTAAACTGTTTTTTTGTTACATTTTTTGCTCTGTACAATTATTTTAGTGTTGGAGTGAGTTCTTGACTTATTTATTGAAAATAGAATATTAAAGGTTTTTCGCATTTATTATAAGCAAGTTTGTATCGAACCAGTGTTTTGGGATTTGCATGTCATTATTTGCATTTATCTTTACAATATCCCAGTCCCGATCCTTCAGTATGATGATGGTGTCGCCAGTATATGAAATAAATATCTCGTAACGAAATATCGTTAACATACATAATAAATAGTAATGGACCCAACACAGTACCCTGTGGTATACCAAAATCACTTACAAGAGGTCGGTCTAAAGTTTCAATTATTTTTACAACCTGTGTTTTATTGCGTAAATAACTTTTAACCAATTTAATGCTTGTGATCTCATACATGGCATGCAAAATCACTAATTTCAAAATAATGTTCTTGTAAAAAATTAGTGGGACAATGGTAAAAAGACCGACAGCCAACAAGCACATGGAGACTATAATTAATTTAACAAATTATTAATTGGTGTATTTGCAGGACCAAGGAAACCTGACCAACATAGACTTTACGGACACCTGGAAGGGTATGGTGGAGGCGCAGCGTTTAGGCCTCACCAGATCCATCGGAGTTTCCAATTTCAACGAAGCGCAACTTCAAAAACTGTTGGCTTCGTCCAAAGTCAAACCCGTGGTTAACCAAATTGAGGTGAGATTTAATCATTAGTTTATTTATTTATTTACTTATTTATGTACTTATGTATTTACCTATTTATTTATTTATTTGTTAATTTAATTATTTATTTATTTGTTTGTTCATTTATTTATCTATTTATTTATTTATTTATCTATCTATCTATCTATCTATTTATTTATTTATCTATCTATCTATCTATCTATCTATCTATCTATCTATCTATCTATCTATCTATCTATCTATCTATCTATCTATCTATCTATCTATCTATCGATCTATCTATCTATCTATCTATCTATCTATCTATCTATCTATCTATCGATCTATCTATCTATCTATCTATCTATCTATCTATCTATCTATCTATCTATCTATCTATCTATCTATCGATCTATCTATCTATCTATCTATCTATCTATCTATCTATCTATCTATCTATCTATCTATCTATCTATCTATCTATCTATTTATTCTACAGAAAGAATACAGAAAGAAAAATATTTTGTGTCGATAAAAAAAATGATACATAGTAGGTACATAAGTGTAACATATAATATATATATATGAAGTTTTTAAGTTTCAGATAATACAAGCGAATGATATAATATAATATGAGTTCATGACATTGTGAAAAAACAACGTGTTTTTGCATATCGTTTTTTTTTTAAATATTTTTCTACAGTAACTCCTCGCCCTGAGGGAAATAATTTCCCCGGCCTATATCATATTTGGGAATGCTGTGTGAAGGGTCTTTTAGGGGATAGGATGGAGTGAACTTGGGTCTTGAAGAGACCCATGCTGTAGGATGGAGGAAACATAGAGGCCGGCAGATTATTCCACAGCCGAGCTATTGAACACAGGAACGAGTGCGAGAAAGCGACCCGTTCTCATGTGACAAATGTCTATTGTGTGCAAATGTTGGGCACGCGTTTGGCGTGTTTCCCGAATATTGATCGGTGCCGAAGTGATCAATGACGCTAGTTCCTCAGAGCATCTTCCATTAAAATACCGGTAAAACAAGGACAGCACTCCCACCTGACGTATGTGCTCCAAAGATTGCAATCCGTTTGTTAAGATCGGCGAATCTATCAAACAGACCGCCCGTTTCTGCACAGAGTCGAGGGTTTTTTTCAGATATTTTGGGACTTCCGACCAGAGGTGGCTGCCAAATTCTACAGTGGGGCGCACATGTGATTTGTACAGGGTCAGCAGTTGTGTACTATTAAAGTATCTGCGGGCTCTGTACAATACGCCCAGCTTCTGAGAGGCTAACTTTACTCTGGCTTCGATGGTGCCCCCATACTTGAGCTGGTCACTTAAGGTTACACCAAGCATATCAATGGAAGGCTTGTTGGGAAGATTGCTTCCATTAACGGAGACTAGATTGTCATTTCGATCCCTTTTAGACGTAATCAGACACGATTGGGTATATGAAACATTAATTTTCGTACCCCAAGAGGAAACCATCTCGTGGTAACTGCCCACTCTCAGCTTCAAAGCCCTCCGAGAATGGTTGAGTGTGTGTCCACTTTGCTTGTCAAAGAAAAAAAATATATCATGGACTGTACTTAACTGTTATCCGTGTAACAATGAATTCGTGCACACGTCGAAAGGTCATTTATGTGTAACAAAAACAAAGTCGGAGACAGAACCGATCCCTGTGGGACGTCAGCATTTATTGAATGTGAGGAAGAGGTCAGCAACCGTCTGAATCGACCTCTCCATCAAATAGTCGGCAATCCACATACACAAAGATGCGGGAAGTCCGTAAGAAGGCAGTTTGTTGACAAGTCTTCGGTACCCAACTCGGCAACCAACAAATATTTTTTTTTAGTCAAAAAGTTAAACGAAATCAATTGTACAATAAAAAAACACATAAATTTGTTGTAGACCACTTTTATTTCATTAACATTCTACCGGTTTTGGAAGCACCCTTTCTTATATTATAACAAAGCAATTGTGACCACAATATTATTTCCGGCCTTTGCGTTAGTGTTAGTGTTAAACTATTGCTTGATGATTGCTCGCACTTGTCTAAGTCAAGCGTTGCATGCGTCGCGGAGTCAGGACGGAGCTATTAATTGATATCACCGAATTTAATTTCATAAAAATGAAATAAACTCAATTACTTCTCCATAAATATTTAAAAAAAATTTTCAACATGTTGTTTGGAACTTGGATCGTAGAACGAAATAAAATAGTATCGGGGTGTCCGATCTCGTAGCTCCGAACTCTAAATTAGAACTCGAATGTGACTAAAATGTGACTAATGTGACTTTCGAAATATGACTAAAATTAAAATGTATTATGTTTATATCTTGTATGCGCCTTATTGTTACATTTCTATTACCATGCACTTTTAGTCTTCTATTTTGTAGATAATGTATGTAGTAAATATCGTGTACAACAAAACAAACTGTATCTATATTACACTCTTGATGTATTTTATTTCTATACTTAGTTACCATTACTGTCGCTGCATGGCGCTGCTCCCCAACTCAAACACGAGAAATCTTTCTCTATTGAGTTGGGTAGTTTTTGTTAAATAAATTTACTCTTTTTTTCTAATTAGCTATTAAGACATATCCGTACTATTAAATATTTTATATGTATTTATATTAAATGAAAAAAACAGAAAATAAATAAATGTCCTATTTTTGTTCCCTCCGTAACATCAATTTAACTGTTGTTCCTCTGGAAACTACATTTTACTGTCTTTACTTCGATCCCGTAACCCATTACAGTGCTGAGATAATGCGTAATAATAAAACACGTCATGCGCATTACATGTTATACTCGTACTATTTAGTAGCTGGGGTAACCGGCTTCGCTCAGGACAACATTCGAGAGTGTTTTGGAATGTTCCACAATGATGTTCCTGATTCCCTATTCCCGAACATTTCACAACACTCCAGAATGTTCCGGGATGTTATGGAATGTTGTCCAGTGCTCTCGAATACTTTTTTATAATATATTTTGATTACCCGTCTGTGATGACTGCATGGGATTGTATGGAGAGAGTAATCGTGAGACAAGCGACGCTCACATACTCGTGTTGATATTGTATTCCTCGTGCGTAAATTGCTTTCTTATTTTTGAAAGCAAAATAAATGGCTTATTCATGCTTGGAACTCGGTACTCGGTATACTCGTACATGCCATACGTAGTTTACACAAACATGATGTTCGAACAGATTGGAAAAATGTATCAATTCATTTATATTATTGCATACGCTCTATATGGGCTTTTACGTATGTTGTTATAAAATAGTGTCACAATAGTGATACAGGTGCAAAACACATCACAGTGGGTACATAGATAAAACCGATAGCCTTCACGAAATACAACAACAAAATATTTAATATGTCTCAAAAACAAATTCAGCAATAACATTGTGTAATTACAATAATAAATTACATAATTTTGCAACAAATGCGATTATACGAAATACACCTCACATTATTAATTATTTTTGTGTTTAATTCATAGAATTACAATTACTATTATTTTTAATTTAATGTAAATCAAATTTAATAATATTATTGTTAAGTTCTGCAAGTACTTTTAGTTTCTATTATTGTGACAGCTATTTCGGCGTTTAGGGCCATTTTCAAACTGTCTGAAAACGTAATAATAACATTATTAAATTTGATTTACATAAAATTAAAAAAAAAACACTTCACATTAACTAGTAATTATACTTATGTACTAGTACTTTATTATACTTATTTACTAGGTAAAACTGAAAAAGTATTCCCTTCTGCGTGAAGTCTATGTACAAGCAATTTTTTTAAGGTTCAAGTCAGGAAATTATTGTTACAGTTGTTTAAAATTTTTGATTGAGTAGTTCTAGTTGGAATATTAAAATAAATTCGGCTAACTAAATCAGGGCTGTCTATAATACCATTAATATGTTTTTAATAAAAGTTTGGTCAGAAGTAAGTCCTCTATCTGATAGTTTTAATAATTTTAGTTCATTCATTAAGTAATAAGGAACTCCAGAGAAAAATTCAATGTCTTAAAAGGCATGTATTCATATACTTGTATATCAGCAAACGCCGAATCTGAATATATAGCTATTATTATGTCATAATACTTAGAATTTATAAATCGTTATTTAAAAGTTAATAAAAAATCGTTTCATCGGAACACCTTGTAATGTTGGTACCATGGCATTTGGAACATCTGACGTCACGTGCGCATTGAGTTTTTGGATTAGTACGGATATTTTTTTTATTTTTCGATTTTGTTTTGTATTTTAAATGTGTATTTTTTTAACTGTGAGTAAATTTAAACTTAATTTTGGTGACTTTAGCTCTATAATTGTTTTTCAAAATAAAAACAAAAAATATTATATATAATAGAAATTAGAGTATTCATGAGCAAACCAATTGTCAATATGGATATTTTGATGATATTAATGCTCAACATTATTATTATTCTTCAAGTTAACGCTTCTAAAAGGGTACATGATGTTATTACTTATGTGTAGTTTTGGTTTACTATGAATAGAATATAAAATGATGTAAGGTAAAGTTCATCCTTGTTTTGACATTTGACATTCTAACCTCAAAACTGATCAAAACCGAGGGGCCTTAGATTTGGAGCGTTTTAGCGGGCTTTGAAAAATTGAAACTTTAAAAATTATTTTAACTATGAATACTAACCTTAGAAACAACGAAATATACTGGTATAGTTTGAACGTCATTATTGATAAAAAAATATGGACTGGAGTTCCTTATTACATTCGATTTGACTTCGAACTAAGGAATAGTATAATCATTTTTGTGTTGAAATATTTCTGAAATTTCGAGCATTTCGAAGAATGCAGCAAAACATTTCAAAAACTTTATTAGTTATTGAATTGGTATATGTAAGAAAATTTTATTTAAAATCGAAAATAATGCCAAGATCATTAATTTCGTTGACAGACGAGAGGGAAATATTGTTGATATTATATTGAAAGTTGAGAGGATGATTTATTATAAAATTTCAAATTTTATGGCTTTACTAATTTTAAACAAAGTTTGTAAAGATTACACCAGTCTTGTAATTTATTTAAATTTAATTTGTTGAATGACAGGTCAATCCCAACCTCGTACAGAAGAAACTGGTGGCCTTCTGCCAGGAAAGGGGGATCCAGATAGTGGCCTACTCTCCGCTGGGTTCCATGGCGGAAGGGAGGCGCCAGAGCACCCCCGCGGCCCCCAAGTTGAACGACCCCACTCTCTCCGCCATGGCAAATAAGTACAAGAAGACCACTGTGCAGATTGTGCTGAGATATCTGGTGAGTTTGCTGTTGAAAGACAGGTTAACCCATACCTTGTACAGAAGAAGCTAGTAACCTCCCGCCAGGATAGGGAGATCCAGATAGTGGCCTACTCTCGGCTGGGTTCCATGGCGGAAGGGAGGCGCCAGAGCACCCCCGCGGCCCCCAAGCTGAACGACCCCAATCTCTCCGCCATGGCAAATAAGTACAAGAAGACCACTGTGCAGATTGTGCTGAGATATCTGGTGAGTTTGCTGTTGAAAGACAGGTCAATCCCAACCTCGTACAGAAGAAACTGGTGGCCTTCTGCCAGGAAAGGGGGATCCAGATAGTGGCCTACTCTCCGCTGGGTTCCATGGCGGAAGGGAGGCGCCAGAGCACCCCCGCGGCCCCCAAGCTGAACGACCCCAATCTCTCCGCCATGGCAAATAAGTACAAGAAGACCACTGTGCAGATTGTGCTGAGATATCTGGTGAGTTTGCTGTTGAAAGACAGGTTAACCCATACCTTGTACAGAAGAAGCTAGTAACCTCCCGCCAGGATAGGGAGATCCAGATAGTGGCCTACTCTCGGCTGGGTTCCATGGCGGAAGGGAGGCGCCAGAGCACCCCCGCGGCCCCCAAGCTGAACGACCCCAATCTCTCCGCCATGGCAAATAAGTACAAGAAGACCACTGTGCAGATTGTGCTGAGATATCTGGTGAGTTTGCTGTTGTAAGACAGGTTAACCCATACCTTGTACAGAAAAGGCTAATAGCCTCTCGCCAGGATAGGGAGATCCAGATAGTAGACTACTCACTGTCGGGCTCCATGTGGGAGGGGATGTGATATCAAACCACAAAGTGGTTGCTTCTTATAAAAAAATAATATTTTACTGATTATTATCATTGGAATCATTTGTATCACTATTGCGAGGGACACTCTCGGGAATTGGCGACAATCCGACCACATTTGTATAACTATTGCGAGGGACACTCTCGGGGAATTGGCGACAATCCGACCACAAAACTTTTTTAAGACCTGTAAATTCATAAACTTTTTATCTGATATTGGAAGAAGATAAGACCATTCTGGATATATAAATTCTCATGGTAATACATTTTGATGATATTATGGCCTGCAATTTTTTTCATAAATCAATACTGCGGAGGTCCCAGTTACCATTGTTGTAGGATGTTCGATAATATCAAATACTCATAAATGATAATACCTCCGGCTCTTGACATTTGATAGCAACATGCTAACAAGCGCCCTCTAGTGGCCCGAGTTATACAAATTGATTTTTTCTATATAATTTAATAGATTTTCTGTGAAACGTATCTCCTTATAAAAAAAAAGAATGTTTGTCTGCTCTTTGTTGTTGCTTTGTCGATTTTCGCAAAAATGACGGTTTCGCTGAAAATAGCGCAGTTTGTTCTCATTAGTGCCTGAAAGGTTAAGAGAGAAGTTTAAATAAAATATGTAAAACTGTTGCTACAATGTTTTAAAATTAGTCTGAAAACATTGAACCAGTCATATTGTATCGTGTATCCAATGTATTGTATTGTGTCATATCATACCTATAGGAATATATCACGTTGTGAGTTTAATGTGGGCAGGCAAGTTTACTTGGGATCGTCAGCCCACATGTGCTGAATCCATTCAGCGCAACACCTATGGGAATATATCGCGTTGTGAGTTTAATGTGGGCAGGCAAGTTTACTTGGGATCGTGAGCCCACATGGCCTAAATCCATTCAGCGCAGCACCTATAGGAATATATCACGTTGTGAGTTTAATGTGGGCAGGCAAGTTTACTTGGGATCGTAAGCCCACATGTGCTGAATCCATTCAGCGCAGCACCTATGGGAATATATCGCGTTGTGAGTTTAATGTGGGCAGGTAAGTTTACTTGGGATCGTGAGCCCACATGTGCTGAATCCATTCAGCGCAGCACCTATGGGAATATATCGCGTTGTGAGTTTAATGTGGGCAGGCAAGTTTACTTGGGATCGTCAGCCCACATGTGCTGAATACATTCAGCGCAGCACCTATGGGAATATATCGCGTTGTGAGTTTAATGTGGGCAGGCAAGTTTACTTGGGATCGTGAGCCCACATGTGCTGAATCCATTCAGCGCAGCACCTATGGGAATATATCGCGCTGTGAGTTTAAGGCTGCTCTTTGACGGTCCGGTGAGGAATGAACATTTCACTCTTTACTGCAGACACTGTACAGAAAAGTCAAGTTTGCTAAAGTAAGGTAACGGTTTGCAACACAGTTCATTGTGGGACTTTTCTGCGAAGTGTCTCCAGTAACGAGTGAAATGTTCGTTCCTCACCGGACCGTCAGAGAGGAGCCTAATGTGGGCAGGCAAGATTACTTGGGATCGTCAGCCCACATGTGCTGAATCCATTCAACGCAGCACCTATGGGAATATATCGCGTTGTGAGTTTAATGTGGGCGGGCAAGCTTAGCGCAGAAATGTTTGATATATACAAAATTCTACGCCTTCCCCTTTGGTCGGCACCCACTCCAATAACTAAATATTCATCCATGTCTATCATTAAATACAAAATTGCATTTTAGTTTAGTCTCAATGTATTCTAATTAAGACAATTTTGAAATTTTAGAAATCAGGAAAACCGTTAATAGTGAATTAAATATAATGAATAATCAAATATTTTAATAAAATAGCTATCTCTTGAATTTATTTTCATAAATAATTTCTCTTTTAATTTCTACTGTAAATTTTTTATTCAATGTTTTATAATAATTATAGTTTAATTACATACCTACTTTAATCAATTTTTGTTTATGTTTATAATTGGTCTATTCTTACATTATTGTGTTCTATGCTTATCATTTGTCTAAACTTGATATTATTAGTTTTTAGTATTCTATATATTCCTGATGAAGAAAGCATCGCTTTCGAAACATGTAGATATGTGTGTATTTTAGTGAAGTGGTGAATACAAAGTAAATTAATTTATTAATAATAATCTTTTGAAGAAATTATAAAGTTTTTTTTGCTTAGTGAAGAAAAGTTTGATGTATACAAAATTCTACGCCTTCCCCTTTGGTTACAACCACCCACTCCAATACCTAAATATGAATGTATGTCTTTCATTAAATACAAAATTATACCTTAGCTTAGCTTAATATATTCCTGTCGAAAGAAGGCTATTTCCAAAACCGGTGGATTATTATTGAAAATTGAAGTGGTTCATAACAAATTTATGAGTTTATATTATACTCGTATATTTATTTCTTAATTTTCTAAACAATTTTTATTATACAAAATTATTTTTTTCCAGCTTGATCGCAATTTGATTCCAATACCCAAGTCAGTGACGCCAATACGCATCCAGCAGAACATTGATGTGTTCGACTTCTCTCTGACTCCCGAGGAAATGGAGTCAATCGACAACTTCGACACCGGTTTCAGAATAATCGACGCACTGTCATGGAAAGACAGTCCTTACTATCCCTTCTACTCGTAAATGACAACATATAGTCGCCATGCTGCAAAAATTGGATAACTGCAATAAATCTAATAACGGGTTTCTTGTAATAATTATGTTCTAAATGTCGTTCCTCGTGTCTGCTGAAATGTATAATTGATATCAGGTGCCTAAAGTTGAGTGTTTTGTTTTTTAGGTGTGATAATAATTATTTTTATGTTTCAAAATGACGGAAAAAAATAATATTGTTTTTAAAAGACCAGAGACATTTTTATAATGACAATAATGATCAATTTTATGAAGAAAAAATATACCCAAATAAAATCCCTAATACTTATAATATTCATAAGGAGATGTTTAGAGAATATAAAAATCTCTAAAACGCACTTCTGTATTATTTATCAGTCAGTATTAGCAGTCAGTTTTAGCAGTCAGTTTTAGCAGTCAGTTTTAGCAGTCAGTTTTAGCAGTCAGTTTTAGCAGTCAGTTTTAGCAGTACAGCGATAATCATTTCCAAAGCACAATAATAAAATCACCTCAAGGGCGAACAATGTGTGTTTTGTAGATTTTGGGAGATTTTTTTGCGCTATTCTATTACCTAGTTGTCGTATTTAAAAATATTTAACAATTGTTACTGGTACTGAGTGCCCTTTTGTGATGTAAATAAAAAAATGTATCTTAAAAAGTGTATCCTTGTGGACCCCGATTTATTTTAGGATAAAACCAACCTTTTCAGCGAAACGAACCGTCTTAGAAACAGATATAATTTATGTCACTGGCTTCAACCTAAAATAGAGTAATGACTGGAAGGACATGGCAACCGATTGACTAATTATATTCCAAAATGTTACCGATTTTCCAAATGTTTTAGAAATAATACATTTTCTCATTAAATCTACTAAAAAGGAGACAAAACTTGAAACGACAATAAAACATCCGACAGTTGGTGGTTTGATAAATTAATAAACTAAAAACAATTACTTCATTTATTACGACTGACCGGTTTCGCTAACATAAGCTGCGTTGGGGTACAAAATTAAACTAATTAAAAGAGACATTGTGTGTGCCTATGTATACATGTCATATATAATTAATACCGTTTAATCCGCTTCATAAGTAGGTAAGTAGCAGTGGCGTGCAGTCCATAGAAGCTGTGCCTACTATCAGAAAAACCAAACCCTAGAAATTTTAAATGCGACGAATTTCTGATCGAAATGCATGTTCCTTGACTTTGTTAAGGAACTTAACGTGCGTTATTTAAGTACGCTCATTTATTCAATTGGCTACAACAATCAACGGAAAGTGATTATAAATTGAGCATTTCCACATACTATGGTCTATGGTCCTATGCATTACAATGCATACTCGAACTTCACACAGCTTACCATTGGTCATAGGGCAATGGTTCCCGGACCGTCCCACCTTACTCCAGTCTTTTCCCACGCGTCCAATCAACGTCTTCTGTTTCCTACACCGTATCCTCCAAGTCGCCTAACAATAATATACGACAAATCTAACAATTCTTCTGGATCTACAGAAACCAACGATGGTTTCTTGGTCCAGTGGCTGAGTTGGCATCGCGTTTGGGTCTCACCCAGGCGTCGTGAGTTTAATTCCTCGGCTGGCTAAGTCCTCCATTACGATACAAGCAACATATTCGGCTTGGCGTGATGGTAGTGGGAGATTTACAAATATTGTCAGGTTATTCGTAACCAGGGAATATTTGTCTTTCTTTTTAAAAACAATTGTTTATAAGTGAATCGAGTGATTTTCGAAGAAATAAAAGTAAAATTAAAAATATAATTATACAAAATAAAGAAGAAATATAATTTTAAAAGTTACGCGTAATTTGTTGTGGGGTCTGGAAAGAAACGGGGTAGGGAAGAAGTAAGGTCGATCTAGTTGAAATGTACGTGTGTGATTTTATAGTAATAAAAGAATAAGAAAAATAGTGTGTATCTACATATATATAAAGAAGAAATTTAGTAGAGAGAGTATGAGGTAAATAGGTGTCTGAAGTTATCGATAGATCGCCGGTGTGACTTTATGGAGTGTAATGCAGAGTTAAAGATGTCAACTGTTGAGTGGTGCATGTTAAAAATATGTGATGCGCGATAAATGGAAGAGTTTTGCAAAAAAATAGTGTTGCATTGAGGAAGACTAAGAATTTGGTCCGAGGCAGGTTTCCAAAGGAAACTCAAAAGCACTTAACAGCAGTAAATGATACCGTCTGGAGAAAAGACCTTCTTTTAAAGCTCTATAATTTATGTGAAAATGGTAAAATTGTTCAAATTATTGAATCCCTGATTACAGACCGCACCATGATAGACCACATTGGAACTCAGAAAACTAGGACATACGAGGTGTGTTCAAAAGAAAAGGTGAATTTTGAATTTTCGCGGGCTGTGTACATTCGATTATCGATTTTTTTGTTGTTATGTTGGTACACATATTTTTATCATATGTTAGCATTATCAGCCATTTTGGATCAGTGGTTTGTTTTTGACAACAGTTTCTGACAAAAATCGATGTTTTTCGATTTTTTACAAAAAAAAATTTATTAAAAAAATCGAAGAAAAAACAAAACGTGACTAACCTTTCCAGTTGTCTAAAACAAAACCACTGATCAGAAATGGCTCATAACGCTAACATATGATAAACATATGTGTACCAACATCAGAAAAAAAAGCCCGCGAAAATTAAAAATTCACCTTTTCTTTTGAACACACCTCGTATAAAATGGAAAATGGACTTGCGCAGAGGTCGGTACTTGCCCCTTCCCTTTTAAATTTGTATATAGCGGACCTTGCAGAAACCAACGGGAGAAAAATTAATTATGCAGATGATATTCCTATAACAGTCCAGCATAAAGCACTCGCGTGCAAGTGCTAATCTTAATGTACAACTGTACGTATGAAATACGTAACAAGATACATTGTGTGTAGCCCGTCGCATGACATTTCTAGCATACCTAATTATTTGTTGGTTTGGAGACACTACCCACTATTTTGATATTTTGGTTGTCGTACAGTTTTTCTTCAAGACCAACAGACCCGCAACAGGTCGCCAGTGGCCGAGGCCGTCCGACTTATCAAGTTGCCATCATTATATTTAACATGGAAGATTTCTACATCATTTGGAGGAATCTATTAATATGAACAATTAGGCTTTGACATTTGCAAAAATAGTATCCTGTACTATTTGAAATATTTCTGTTCGCAATAATTGGCATTTGTACTTCGAAATCCTTCTCCCAACCCATCTCCTCCCAACCCATATCCTCCCAACCCATCTCCTCCCAACCCATCTCCTCCCAGCCTCTTCGAGCCTATAACACACAACATATATTCAGTTCAATCGAAAAAATTCCAAAGACACCTTAATTACAAGCTCGGTATTCCAATTGAAAGGATTAACTATAATTACTTGATGAAATAATTAAAATTACTAAATCTCCCACTTCGAAGAATTATTTCCGACTTGATATTTATGTTCAAAATTGTACATGGTAATATGGACAGCCCTGATTTAATTAACCTCATTCAATTTCATATACCTACGAAAGCAACTCGTTCCAAAATCCTGTTTAAATGTAACAATACCAGGATTAAGCATTACAAACACTCGCTTGTACCTAGATTACATGAAGTAAGTAATAGATACGCAGATGTAGCGGATCTATTTAACTGCGCGGAAGGTAAGTACAAGAAGGCTATACTATCATATCTTTTCAGTCAATATTAATATAACTTAAGTTTACTGTACGTTTTAAATGTACGCATATATTTACTTTTATATCCTTCATGAACTTTTACTCTTTATATACTCTCTGATGTCATTGTACGACCAAATGCCATATTTAAGAGTTACTAACAATTATCTTAGACTTAAAAAAGTCGTTCGATACCGTTAATCATAATACGAGTATATTGATTAGAAAACTCAATAATATAGGAAATAAAAATAACTGTCTGTCATTATTAAAAAAAGTATCTACTTGGTCACAATGTAAAAAAATTGGTAGTAATATTAGTAAACAAGAATCTGTGAAGCATGGGGTTCCTCAAGTAACAGTTATCGGCCCGTTAATGTTCCTCGTTTACATTAATGATCTATGGAACATAAAAATACCGGGAAAACTTTTCTCATTTACTGATGATACTGCAATCACAGTACATAGTAAATCCTGGAACCAAGTCACTGAAAATGCCAATAAATGCACCTACATTATCAAAAAATTGCTCAACCAAAACCTTTAACTTTGAACTATGAAAATTATTTACATTTCTTCCTATAATACCAAAAGGACGGCACCTCTAACCAAACTAAATATATAAGGTTCCACAACAATGCTTGCAACCCTGTTACATGCCATAATTGTACAGAAATGAGTTCAGGGTATACTGTTAAATATTAAAGAATTATAACATATAGCCAACTCAAATGGACATATCATGTAGAAAAGCTTGTAAGTAAATTAAGGTATTTAATCATTGAAGAAGATAATATTAACACATCCCAAGTGAACCACGAAATTGAAAAAACAACAGAAAATAAAAAGATTTCAGTCGCATCTGGGACTCGAACCCAGGACCTCTACCTATCCGGGGTAACCTCTTAACCAACTTAGCTAATGAGACCAGTTCAATTTACGCCATCTACACCGATATCCTACTTCAAGTTCAAGACTTGGTAATATTATCCTCCATTTTTAAATTCCATATTATACATAAATCCCATAAAAATAAATTGAATACCTGAAGATGTGAGCATCGCTCACGAAACATGTAGTAATATTGTATATTAATAAAGTGATGTATACAATGTTATTTTGTTTTAATTAAAAAAAAAGTTTGATTGTTTCATTTGATTAAATAACATTTCGCTTGAACATAGGGTTTACACTAGTGGTAAAGTTGCATTGGAATATGAAACGTCTTGTTCATTAACAATTCTAGGATTAATATGGAAGGTATCCTGAAAAAACAAAGTTTGATTGTTTCATTTGATTAAATAACATTTCGCTTGAACATAGGGTTTACACTAGTGGTAAAGTTGCATTGGAATATGAAACGTCTTGTTCATTAACAATTCTAGGATTAATATGGAAGGTATCCTAAAAAAACAAAGTTTGATTGTTTCATTTGATTAAATAACATTTCGCTTGAACATAGGGTTTACACTAGTGGTAAAGTTGCATTGGAATATGAAACGTCTTGTTCATTAACAATTCTAGGATTAATATGGAAGGTATCCTGAAAAAAATATTAAAATGTTAAAAGTCTTGGTTTTTGAGAAGTGACCTTATGTATTAATGTTATTTTGATCCTTCTTGTGTTGTCTTTTAAACAAATACGATGGTCTCCTTGAATTATTTGCTATTATTATACTGGCGTCTGTTCTCACTATAACAAACCTGTTCTAATGTTTTTGTTGTGTATATAGATCACAACAAACAATCATATTATTTTATTATCTAGTGGTATGTACTGACAATATTGCTTGGCCCCTAGATAGTGAATACCTAGTAGACTATTCATATAACAATTTCTCCAAAGCGTTTAATACCGTGAATCACGATATCTTACTCATAAAACCTACCCAAATGGGTTTTTCCCTTCCTATACCTACTAGTAGTAAAAGGCCACCATTCGGAATCAGACGTGCTATACATAATGTATTTGTATTGTTTATCCTGATGAGGGAAGCGTTGCTTCTGAAACATGTACGAGTAGACATTTATATATTAAAAACAGTGGTGTGAACAAAGATCTTCTTATTAATTATATGAATAATGACACCGCAAAATAATTACACATCGATTGAAGTAAAGTAATAATATTATTTAATCACCTCCATTGGGTATATGCTCAAACTAAAAACACATAATTATTCCGCTTCCTTTAGTTACATGAATAATGACGCCGCAAAATAATTACACATCGATTGAAGTAAAGTAATAATACTATTTAATCAGCTCCATTGGGTATATGCTCAAACTAAAAGACCTGATTATTCCACTTCTTTTAGCAGCACAAGGACTCAAGTGCATAGACCCTTTTTATGTATATTTTTGAAAGGTCAAATATCAAATTGATTAATTTCATACATACATTTTTTTCATTAAACTATTTTATTATTTTTGGAAGTTACGAGAGTTTTCAATAAAAAAATGTAATTCGGCTTTACTGAATAATTCGTGTTTTAATCCGTATGTTTCTCGGGTCCAGAGAATATCCCGAAACATTATCATGCCGCCGGCGCACAGTTAATTATAAAGGGGATCTAGCTTCACTTAATTATAAAAATCGATGTTTTTTTCAGAGTTTCATTTGAATTTGATTGATTACCTAAATGTATAATCTTTATAGAATCAAAAGAAAAAAAATTATACTACCTGCTCGCGACTTATAGGAACGTCGCAAATATGTAACTCCTCGAAACGCGAATGAGTAATTTTTAGTTAGCCGAGTTTGGATCTCTCCGCGGGTGGACAGGTGCGTGTCATGTTGATAATTTTGCTACAACTAAAGTGATTTTCGGAATCTTTATGATAGAATCTACGAATTCAAGTGATTATTATAACTATTAAATATGTATTTTAGTGTGATAAAAATCATTGAAATAATGACTTTTCAAAATATACTTTTTCTTAAACTCTAGATTTCTACGAGACTTTTAAAAATGTATCCGCATGTATCCAGGCAATTTTTTTTCTTTTTTTAATTCAATGGATATTGATACATAAAATCAAGTTTAGTTGGTCCATGTATTCATATATCTCTCTAAAATTTTTTAGTTTTTTCAGTAGCAAGGCGATTTTTGGTATACAGATCGATATGACGGAGTTCTACCAAATGTAATCGAGTCGAGGATATTTCTGCTTACATTCTTCACTATTTTGGTATGATTGACTGTAAGAAAGAAGATTTTCGACAGTTGCAAGTTCAGGTCAGTGCAATTTGTTCCAAAATGAGTGATAGATGGGAAGAATCTAATAAACGCTCCGGTAGATTTGAAAACCTATACAGAAAATGGCTGGATGGTGAAATAACATTACCTCGTAGATTTTACGAGAATACTCCATCAACTAGCTCATTGTCATCATCAACAAGGATGTCCAAAGAAGTTATTTGAGGAATGCACAATATCTGTGAAAAAACGAAAAGCGATGGAATTCATGGAAACTAGAACATCAAATGGAATAGCCCTTGTTGCTGAAATATCGTTAAGAGCTTCGGGAAGGAGAGACGTTACCAATTTAGTGAAAGAACTTACTTTTGCTTCACCTAAAAGAGCTACAAATATTTTTAAAAAAATAGAAAATGTGCCAGCATTGTACAAAATACCATGACCGCAGAATGGTCAATGTGAATTTAAGTTCAACACAATACAAAAATCTCCTCCACCATATGAAAAATGTTGGTCGTACTTCTTTCCCACCACTATTTAGTATAAGAAGCTAAAAACTATCCACCGGAGGAATCGATTACAGTAACGGACGTATCTGCGGATATAAAGTTGCAGGAGTTATTAGACTTAACAACTGACCGAATCTGCACTGTACCAGCTGATATGTTTAAATTGATTGTTCATGATCAATCACAAACTTATCGTTTAGTTACCAAACGGGGATGTGACGGAAGTTTCGGACAAAGCCAATATAAACAGAAACTAGGTGATGACGATTATCATCTGGAGTGCCCTACCAGGTAAGTATGTTTTCTGTACATATACATAATAAGATAAACCCTAGCAAGTAGTATTTGTACAGCGCCTTTGAGGTAATTTTTCACAAAAACGGCGCTATATAAATCGTCCAAGTATTATTATTACTATTATTATAGTGACGAAAATCTGTTCTCATATCCCTTGTGACGGTACGGCTTGTCAAGGTTTCCAATAATGCTATTATTTTGCCAAAACCGAGACCACCATCAGCAAGATATTTCCGACTTCCTAAATTTATTTATAAAAAAGAAACGAAAGAACTAATTGAGGCAGAAACCGACAAGATCAAATATCAAATCAGAAAATTGACCCCAGCAAAAATAATGTGGAAAAGAATTCGCGGTAGAGCACACCCTACTTTTTTACAATGGTGGGTGTAAATATTTGTGGCACACTATCACAGTATGACTCATCACAAAAATGTTATGTTTATGGGGCTACTCCCAAGCAGATGAATAACGAGAAGGCACTGAAAAAAAAAATCCATTGGAAGAATTTTATTCAATTGGAATATCTCCACTTCATTCGTGGATCCGTTTATACGAATGTCTCATTCACATCTCATATAAACTTAATAAGACAAAAGATTTGTTTTATAAAATAAAACAATAACTTTGTTTTACATCACTTTTATTTATACTTTAGCCGACCGGGTTTCGCTACTACCGTAGCTTCTTCAGGGCAGTATACAACTAAACTATGAACTAAGATGCACATGTGTTATGGAATGATACAAACAGGCTAGTGAAGGGCCAAGGGTGGGAGATCAGCAGGTACCTGCTGATCGGGAAGGGAATGTACTTTGTTTATTGTACAATAAACAAAGTACAAAGTACAATAAATAAAGTACATTCCCTTCCCGATCAGCAGGTACCTGCTAATCTCCCACCCTTGGCCCTTCACTAGCCTGTTTGTATCATTCCATAACACATGTGCATCTTAGTTCATAGTTTAGTTGTATACTGCCCTGAAGAAGCTACGGCAGTAGCGAAACCCGGTCGGCTAAAGTATAAATAAAAGTGATCTAAAACAAAGTTATTGTTTTATTTTATAAATTATAATGTCACATCACCAAGTTACCGCTTCATATGAAAATATACAAAAGATTTGTATTTAAAATATTACTCCTGGTATTACGTGTCCGCCAGTATGCACAAGATCCTTTATCATACGAAAGAAATAGTCCAATCATGTATATTGCCACTAGGGCAACTATCAGAAGAAGCCCATGAAGCATGCAATAAGTAGTAGAGGAGGTTTCGAGAGCACTTCAGCAGGAAAACGTCAAGAGCTAACACTAATAGAGATGTTCTAAATAAGTTTTTAATATCATCGGATCCTGTCACATCTATTCAGCAATTGTCTCGTCCGAGAAAAGGTAATTTATATTAATATTATATTAAAAGGTAATGATAGTGTTGAATGAATACATTAATAATACATATCCTTTTTACATGTGTCTTTTAAATAAATTAGTAATGCACATAAATGTTTAAGTTTGATTTTTTCCTGAAAATAATTAATTTATAATAAGTTCCGTAAGTATTCAAAAAGGACGGAAATAGGTTAATACACGTCACTAAAAAAAACACAATTGTGGAATAATATCAATGATATTGTCCCAAAAACATACAAAAATAATAAAGTGAAGCTAGATACTGGAAATTACTCACTGTGCGGCGTCGGAAGGTCGCGAGGCCAAGCAACCAACCTGGGTTACCTAGGCGCAGACACGAAGAACGGCCAAGGACATGTTAGTACAGCGATTAAATATAGGTAATATTTTATAATTATTTTATTTAATTTTTCCAGTTGATCACACACTTTAAATTAATTACTTTCATCACTTTTTGTTAATTTTATGTATGTTTGTAACTTTTTTATGATAATATTTTTTTAAGTTTATTATTTGACTATACTTAGTCATTATTTCTTAGTATACGAGTACAATATATCCCGATGAGGGAAGCTTAGCTTCCGAAACATGTTAATATTTATGTTTTGAACAGTGGTGTACACAAAGTATTCCTTATTAATTTTATTAATAATGCTACCAAAAAGTAAAGTTACTTTTATTGAAGAAACGGAAAATAATTCCGAATGTATTTTTTAATGAGATTAGTCCACCTCAACACAAGACCTCCTGTGAGGAGAACTAAAGGCGAATCTCCTCTGAATGTTTTTTGAAACATAACACAAAAAATGTTTTCCATTGGCAACAGAAAACTAAAACATTGTGCATGCACGGCCACGCTCTAATGTTTTGTTATTTTTCCGAAATCAATATCACTTTAGACCCCTTCAGAAACTTCTCTGTCTAATCTTCTAATCGGATATTCACCAACCAAAAACGGAAGAACAAGGAACTCCAGTCCATTTTTATTTTTTTTAATCAATAATGACGTTCATACTTAAATATCAGTATTTTTCTAAAATTAATTTTCATACTTAAAATAATTTTCAAAGATTCAATTTTTCAGAGCCCGCCAAAACGCTCCAAAACTATGGCCGGTCGGTTTTGATCAGTTATGAGGTTAGAATGTCATATGCCAAAACAAGGATGAGTTTTACCGTACATAATTTTTTATTCTATTCATAGTACCATAAACCATTACTAAACACAAGTAATAAAAGTATGTACCTTTTTAGAAACTTTAACTCAAAGAATAATAATAGTATTGAGCATTAAAATTACCATAATATTAGTATTGAAATTAGTTTAATCATTAATACTCTAATTTATTTCACTAATGACAGTTTTTTTACATTAAACAACAATTATAGAGCTCAAATTTACCCACATTAAGTTTAAATTTCCCCAAAACTAAAAAAAAACATTTTTAAAATACAAATCAAAAGTGAAAAATATAAATGTCCATACTAATCCATGATCAATATGCGCACGTGACGTCATATGTTCCAAATCCAATGGTACCAACATAACAAGGTGTTTTGAAGAGATGATTTTTTATTCACTTTCAAATAACGTTTTATGAATTCTTATGATTATATACAATAAAAGTTGTTTTTTAATCAGAATCGGAATTTGATGATCTATATGAATACATATGTTTAAAGCCACTGTATTTTTCACTGGAGTTCCTTATTGTTTGAGATAGAAATTTTCTGTTTTTTTTTATAATTTTTAATAAAGTATAAAGCCTGTTAGCTGGTGGAGCTATTTACACGCCTCATAACTATTATTATTTATTTATTTATTTATTTGATTATCTGCGCTTTTACATGGATTTTAGAACATAATACAAAGAGCTTTCAAAAGTTACAAGTACATAGAGATAGATTCTAAACTATTGTATTATATTCTAGTAATGAATATTTCAACAATATAATATAATTGTTGTGTTATATTATATTGTTGAAATGAACTCCTGCTGACAAGATACTTGCAGTGGCTTGGCGGGTATAAGGTCCCACTGTATATAATTAATATTATAAAATAAATAAAATAAAATTTAAAAAAAAAACAATCTTTTTCAAACATTTAACAGTGACATAAAACCAAAACAATATTTGAACACAAATCACCAACGCTACATTACCCACGCTACAATATGGTTTTCCAAATAAAATAAAATAAAAATTCTACATATTGTAGGATTCATCAAATTGCTGGTATAGATGACGCTTTACTGTATAACTGAAGTCAGCAAATACACCTCCAAACCTGTTGCCCAGATCATGCATCCTATTGGTTAATGAATGAGATTGATAGTTGGTTGTGTAAGCGTTGAAGAAAAAAATACAGTTTGTATTGTGTTGCTCTTCACTAACCGCTAACTAAGCACTAACCTATCCACTTGCTTTTATCGTTATGTATCTTTACATTATACTTTAATTTCAAAGGGCACAGGAACTTGCTGGGCATAATGCAATAATAAGTGAGAATGACCTTATTTTTTATAATTCTCATAGATAAATAAGTTTAGTAATCGATTGAAGTCTAAGCCAATATTTCATGAATTTTTTCAGACAAAGGTGGAAATTTTGTTTGAATAAAATGTTTAGAACACAAAACTCTGTGACTTTATGTAAAAAATAAAGCAAGCAATAAGATCGATAATTAAAAATAATAAATGATACATACAAAGTTAATTCGAACTTTGAAAGTCAAAATAGCTGTAACAATAATTAAAACCTAAAATACTTGCAGAACTTAATAATAACATTATTAATGTTTTTTTACTTCAAATTTTAATTAAAAAATTAAATTAATTTCTTCCAATTAAACACAATAATAATTAATGATTAAATAATGTACTACCTACAATAATGCATATCGCCAACTATTGAACGGAAATGTTCCGTAGCGCTGCAGTATCTTCTTTCACGGCACTTCTCCGCCACAACATGGGAAACCTGTGGTGCAGAGTACGCCAATTCAAGAATACCATCAATACTGCCACGGCTGCATGGATGGAGTCTCCCTTGATGGACCTTTGAGAAGGGAGACCGTCAAATGTCCACCATAAATTTGTTCTTTTTTTCTCTCTCTTAGAACCTGTATTAGATAATAAGGAAATATTACTTATGTTGTTAATTTAATTGTTTTTCATATATATTTTTATAGAAATATTTTTTAATAAGATTCTTCAGAAATATTTATGTTTTAAGTTTGTTACGTATGTTTTTTATTTTATATTTATTTTGTAACCTTAACTGTAAATTTTGAGTTTTGAGTAGCAAGCCCGTTCGACAAACTACAAAAAAATAGTTTATCGGTACTTTTAACATTGTATTTTTTTCTTTGTAAAATGTAATTAAAAAATTAACTTATTTTGCATATTTTACTAAGTAATCTTTTTAAATATTTTTATCTATCTTTTTCTTCCTCTTATTTTACGTACGTATTGTTATTTATTTGTTTGTATTATGTACACTTATGGAAGTATTCCATTGCACTACCCCTGCATACCTTCTGGAATAAAGTACTGCTATGATTATTATTATTTATTAATAATCTGTAACGAGTTTATGATGCGGCAAAATATTTATTTTATTTTACTTAAATTCGGTACTTTTTATTCCTTCTTACTATATAATAATGGGTAGGTTGAGGTACAAGGAACATGTTAGAAAGAAGTTACAGTGGTGCTATTCGAGGCTTCGTCTATGGTATAATATAAGAGATTATAACACAACAGTAAAAATACGCAGGATTATTATCAATCGACTTGTTCTCTCATTATTGAACTATGAAGGTACAGTGTGTGGTCCCCCTTTACTGAAAAACTCAAAAACAATTACAACCTATTCAAAATGCATGTGTCCAATATTTATTTAATATATTACATACGCCCTATATGGACTTTCACATATTTAATTAATTACAATAGTTAGAAAGGTGCAAAGCACAACACAGCCGGTACATAGATAAGATGGATAACCTTCATGAAATATAAAAACTAAATATTTAATTTGTCTCACGAACAAATACAGGAATAACAAAGTGTAAGTACCGTTCCAAATAATTAGCTACAGAGGCGTATATTCAAAACATACCTCACATTCACTGATACTTATACTCTAAAC